>MU837040.1:0-175731 GCA_029603245.1 Rhizopogon salebrosus TDB-379 | reverse complement strand
AAGAGATTTTCGATGAAGAGCACACATGGATGGACGAGGTGGTCACGTCCGTCGAAGCTCAAGATCCAGCATTTGAGATCGAGTCTCAAGTGGATATTCGCGCGCCCATAGTAATGCAAGTATTATCAGATGAACGAGAGGGTATGCCCGATCAGCAAGATGACAATGGTGAGCATAGCACCAGCACCCCTAGTGGCTTGGAGGATGCGGACGCGGACGCGGAGTGGGGCAATTGGTAGGGGATTTGAAGAAAAATTTCGATTTTTTGATCACGTGATAGTTAATAACTTGTTAATAACGCGCTTGTTAATAAGAAAGGATTGATCCCTTGTTATTTAACATAGTTATTAACCATGTTAAGACTTATCGTCCGTACCCTAGAGTTCATCGTACCTGCCCAGTCAGTGTGAGGCGATATCCCGTAATGACTCGTGACTGTGGATGACACTCACCTCGGTTACTTGCAACGACGGTACTACCGATGGTACTATGCGTGCTAGAGGATGTGCAGTAGGTGGTTGCCACTGTGTAGAGACTCATGTACTTCGAGGAGGTGATATTTTCCTGTGGGTTTGTCTTGCTCATAATGTAATTCAATCCCTCCTCCAGGAAAGCCCATTGTGTTTCAGGATCTGCAGTGTCAGGCGGAATGGGAAGAACATCTGCAGTACTAGGAGGCACAGAAGGAACATCTGCAGTATGAGGCGGTATAGAAAGAGTATCTGCAGTGTGAGGCGGTATTGGAAGAACGTCTTCAGTGCAGGCAGCATTGTAAAAACATCTGCGGTGTGAGGTAGCAGGGGAAGAACATGCCGCTGCATGACCCCCAGTAGCGGGAGGAATGGTATGAAGAAGGTCATTCACTGTGCTGCCTAATGCTAAAGCCTAATGGCAGTCGTATGTAGAGAGAGCACTATGCTGAATCCGTTTACACAGTGTCGCCCACACCTCATCGTTACCTCAGTGCGAACTCGCCATGCGGATATGTAAAATCCAAATACTCACGTGACTTTTGGGGGATCTACGGTGACCCCGGCCCGATCATCATCTGCCAAACACGGCCAAATGAACATAGTGCGCCCGAACCTTGCTAAGGCGGCCCATGCGGTATGGCCACAGTAACAATAAACGCGCGAATCAACAATTAGCGCTTCCTTCTGGATCAATACCTGCGATATATCCTAGAAGGGCCGCCTTGATGCCAAACGAAAGAGAGCAAACCAGCCGGTATGTTCTAGTCAAATACTAAGGAAGTACAAGTTCACTCAGGCTGTCACCGCCGTCGCGATCAGATGCCTCACCGTAACGAGCAATGGTCTCTAAATCATTGTAACCTTCAGCCTACCGAGCCTCAATGACTTAGTGCAATTGAAAAGACAGATTCCGAAGCATGGGCCGTACCGTAAACTGATATTTGGAGCTGCATGATCATTGACAACACCCAGCACACGAGTGATTCTGGAAATGGCATGATGCACAAGTGGGACTGCGACACAGGACTTCTCGCCGGGGAGGTGTGAAAGGAGGGGGAAGGAAGTCGCCTCAACAACACCACGTCCGGTTACAGGATCCACTGGCAGATCAAGAAAGGTGAACAGTAGATTGACCGTCATTCGTTTTGTTTTGTACGCAATTAACCAAATTTCTAGTTTTACTGGACAGCACTTCGTGCTGTCAATCCTACCGGTGGATGAAAGTCAGGAGGAAGAGAATGGAGATGCCGAGACACCGCCAGACAGGCTGCGATTCGACCTCCCCGAGATGAATATGACTATGGCTATTGGAGCAACTTCCGCCTCGCTTCTCGTGTATCCCGTACCACCTCTGTCCAGTAGCGTCTAGTCGTCTACAGTCATGCCTCCCTCGTGATCATTTACGCGACAATTTTGTTTGTTCATGTTCTCTGGTCACTTAAAGGTGACTGTATCGTAAATGATTGTCTTCCGGGTTCGTCCCTCTGCGTCCCGCAGACAACGCGCAAGATAAGGTTACAACATGAGTATGTGATACAGAAAATCCTCTTGACTAAAATCATGCCACATATACAAACGTATCTCCTGTGCCATCCTCGCGCTCGATATATTCCTTCTCCAAGAGCGTGTCGATCGCCTAGAAACTGGCTAAGCCGACAATTCTTGCAAAGAAACAAAAGTCCTGACCTTCTTTATATCGGGAATCTTCGGGGCGAATCGTTGCGAAACCTGTGAAATCACCTCCTGCATCAGAAGCTGGTTCTTCATCGTCTTGCGCGCCTTCATGATTCGGACGATGATGGCCTGGATCACATATTTACGGTCGTCGTCGACAGTCTTGAGCACCTCCGAACACTCAGCCTCCACCTCAGCCTTGATTGGCTGGTTCAAGTTGACACGGATCTTCTTGGATTTGAAATCTGACAGTGGCGTATCGGCGTTGTGAAATGCCAAATGTGAAACGAGAGGGGCTTACTCGAGTTCAAGCAATATTGATCGGTGTCCTTGTTGATCAAAACCTTGGTTTTCACCAAGAGCGTAAGCGCCTGCGATAAAATGTCCTTGCTGATAGCCGTCGCCGCGTTCAGCTCCTCCAGTGATAGCGTATCATGTCTATTATACTGCAGGAGCACTGCCATTTGGTAAGAACTGGTCATCAGGGTGTACTTCTGATTGAGGTAGTTCGTCCTGAGCTCGTTTTTCGAGTAATTCCACAGCCATGTGAGCTTACGACCAGAATGTTTCTTCTGATAGTACTTCGAGAAGTGCTCGTATGTCGGCAGGATCTCGGGAGGAATGATGAAGTCGTTGCTTGGTGCGCTGAGAGGCCAGAAGTTTGCACCGAGAACGATGATGGAGAAGCTGATACCTATGTCATCATGATTCTTCATATGCTCCTTAAACTGATCGGTAAGGTCTTTACTGAGACTCATGTCTATGCAAAACAATTAAGCTGCCGGGCAAAGGTTGTAGATAGAGCACGGTACCTGTGAACATTTTCTGCAACTTCTTGGTGTACTCGAAACCACAAATATCCTTCAGCTTAGAGATCATACTAGCCTCACTCCTCTCGTGCGCCGCAGATACGCCGTGAATAATGCGCTTGGATAATTGCATGGCATAGAAGGTACGGAAAACGTCCTTGTCTTCGATGATCTTGAAGAGCTCCATCTATAGTACGGGTAGGATATCAGCGCGAGGCCACTGCAACGATCGAGGTACTAGTACCACACGGTTCAGGTCTGCTTCGAGGTCCTCCTCAGTCATCTTGTTGTTTTTCCGAAGTAGCATATCCACGTGCTTCGCCAGCAGTTCTGGCGACTTTGCCGTCGACGATCCCGTCACAGCATTGCGATTGACGAACATTCTGCGCGCCCTATCGAGTGAAACGACGAACCCAGCATCTCCGTTGAAGCTCCTCGTGATGGTTTCTGAATTTCTGCGATGAACATCAAGTAATGCGTCGACGTATGCTTTGGGATCCACTGAGTCTGCACTCCCAGATCCTTCGCTTAAGAGGTTCGCCACAGCGGCTAGACCAGCCTTCTTCACATACTCCTCAAATTTAATTCTTAGAGGTTCTAGGCCATCCTGTATGCGCGACAACAATGCGTACATCCTCTGTAGGTCTTCGTCTTTGTCGAAATCGAGCAAGCTTTGAAGGCTCTCCCACATCAGGTCAGAGTGCTGTCGGATTAGCACTTGCTCGCACTTGCTGATGAGTTGCTTCCGCGTCTCAGTGTTGAGGTACCGGTCGATGCGATCCTCCTCCTCCGTCAGGCGTTCTTCGACCTTTTTCAGATAGTCGGACAAACTGTTCTCTGCGAGAAATGCGTTAGATTCCCGCACGTAATACTCCTCCGTTGCATCTAGGAAAGGCGTCTCCAGATGTTCCTTGTAGACATCAAGGGACGCCTTGTTGATGTCCTCATCATCAAGACCGAGCGAAACGAATGAGTCAACCACCCTTTTCACAAGGCTCTGATCGATCGTCTCTCCATTTCGTTCGCGCTCGATCAATTGGAAGATAGCAAGCTTCGTACGCTTGCTCTGAACGCAGCGGAAGTAATTGACTCTCCACTGCATCAGGGCAAGCTGTAAGAGGTGATGCGTGTTAATGGCGATCAGTGTGAAAATGTGACAAAGGAGGGACACACGGTGTATGCAGGATATACTCCTTTCCGTCCTTCATCCCGTTCCTGCTTCACCCAGCGGTTGAGGCATGTGAGCAGTCGATCAACGTAGCGAGCACCCGTCGTGTATCTATCCCATTCAGCTGCGTAGTATTGCAGGAGGGCATCCTCTAGAAGACTATCGGATGGCTGCAAGGAAATATAGTTCGTAAAATCAGAGGAAAGAAGTCTACGTACATCCTGGAGGTGCTGGACACGAACAGTGAAATATCGACAGAGGTTGTTGTATAAATCTGAGTTTATCAGACCCGACCCAGTCAGCCCGAGGACTCATCTCATCAGAAAACTAGTGACTGATAATAACACTCACCTCGGCTGCTTATAACGACACTGCCGGCTGTACTACGCGTGCGCGATGGTGTGCAGTAGTTGGCTGCCACTGTATAGAGGTTCATGTACCTGGAGTAGGTGATACCAGCCTGGAGCTTCATGATGCAATGCAATCCCTCCTCCAGGAAAGCCCATCGTGTTTCAGGATCTGCAGTGTCAGGCGGCATGGGCAGAAACTTTGCAGTGTGACGCGGCGTGGGACGGATGTCCGTAGCATCATGCAGTATAGGAAGAACATCGGCGGCGTCAGGCAGAATGGGAGGAGAGTTTGCACCGTCGGGCGGTATGGGAGGAACATCTGCAGTGTCAGGCGCAACGGGAAGGACATCGGCAGCGTCAGTCGGAATGGAAAGAGAGTTTGCACCGTCTGACGGTATAGGAGGCACGTTTGCAGTGTCGGGAAGAACGTCCGCATTGTCACGTGTTATGAGAAGATCTTCTACAGTGTCAGGTGGAATGGGAAGAATATCTGCAGCTTCAGGCGGTATGAGAAGAACATCGGCACCGTCAGGCGGAATGGGAGGAGCATCTACAATGTCAGGCGGTGTGTGAAGCTCATCTGCACCATCAGGCGGAATGGGAAGAACGCCTTCAGTGTCAAGTGACATAGGAGGGACATCTTCGGTGTCAGGAGCTACGGGAAGAATGTATGCAGTGTCAAGCAGTATGGGAAGGACGTCGGCATCGTCAGGCGGTATGGGAGGAACTTCTACAGTGTCAGGCAGAATGAGAAGAACATCTGCAGCTTCAGGCGGTATGAGAAGAACATCGGCACCGTCAGGCGGAATGGGAGGAGCATCTACAACGTCAGGCGGTGTGTGAAGCTCATCTGCACCATCAGACGGAATGGGAAGAACGCCCTCAGTGTCAAGCGACATGGGAGGGACATCTTCGGTGTCAGGAACTATGGGAAGAACGTATGCAGTGTCAAGCGGTATGGGAAGGGCGTCGGCATCGTTAGGCGGTATGGGGGGAACTTCTACAGTGTCGTGCAGAGTGAGAAGAATATCTACGGCGTCAGGCGGTATGGGAAGGACATCTTCAGCGTCAGAAGGAATGACAAGAGCATCTGCATCATCAGGTGGTATGGGAAGAACATCTGCAGTGTCAGACAGCGTAAGAACATATTGCTGCATCACCTGCAGCAGCAGGTGGAATAGGAAGAGTATCATTGACCGAGGTGTTTAATGTTGTCGACTGATGGCGGTCTGGTGCTATGGCGCTGGATCCGTTTACATACACAAGCCACATACAGTCGAGTGCACCGTGTTGTTCACATGTTTCATTACAAGGTCTTCTAAGTACCACGCGGCGTGCTGTAAAATCCAAATAGTCATGTGATCAAAAATATTCCAAGTCTACGAATCGCCGCCTCCCTCATCGTAGCGGACAAGGGCCTTTAAATCCTCTGTAGCCTTGAGCCTGTCCCATTAGGTCATAGCCGTGCAATACCGCCCTGGCCCACACGTCAGGACATTGACATACTGCGAAGACGCCAGGAAAATATCACTGGGGATTGTCAAGGATATAACACCCGACTTCCGGTGAGTCCTTTTATGACCATCATCGGCTCCGCCGCCCCCGCCCGCCTCACTCATACCTCAAGCCGACGAGCTACGCAGCAGGAAATTAACTTGCATTCAACATCTCGAAGTCAGTACTCTCTCACACAACCGCCGGCGTCACTTGCTTGCAGCCTTTCATTACAGGTTGATGTCACAAGACCTCTTGCATGGACGAGGAAGGGCTGAGAATGACATGCATATACGACTTTTTTTAGAGTAAACTCGTTGGCCATCCTCAAAACGTCAGTACTAATATAAGTACTTTTAATTTTCCGAGATATCTCGGCCTTCAGCGCCATCAGATCTCCCTCAATCCATTCAGTGCCCCAACACATTTTCAGTGTGGAAATTCCGTATCCACTTTCGAAAGCCGCTAAGCAGATCAGTCTTTTCTTCCGTGCATACACTCTGGGTGCAGTTTCTTCTCGCGGCATACTGGACCCCGGCCTGTAATAGTCTCCGCTGCATGACCGAAAAAGGTGAGTAGTGGATGGGCGGGAGATACCAATACTCAGGGTGGCCAACCGATCTCTTAAATCGTAGCCACACCTGGGGCCTGCCACTCAACCCGCCAAGAGGAATGATTATGGTTGTTGGGACGACATTTCTGTTGCGCTCTCATCCCTCATCCAGTTGTCCTCGCAACGCAGCCCGCTGCCTCTTGATTTATTCCAACAATGGGGTCTCGTCATTGCCCTGTACATCTACGGCATGTGCACCATCTTTGCTATGAGACTGCCTCATTCCTGGACACGTCTTTTAATAGCTTATCTGAGTCTACGTTATCTATGCTGTTTTCCAACCATACGCACCTAGCCGAAATTTGACTGAAATAATGACAGGAAAATTGCTTAGTATCCAGCGCGCACAAAGTGATTGCCACAGGGCTTAATTCTATCAGAGGACGCTACAATGCTTCTGCCTGCAAGATCCACGAAAAGAATAGGAGTGCAAGGAGAGCATATCTCATCCTTTGCAGAATGCAGACCTTGCGCAAGATTGTATCACAACAAGGATGTACACTACAGAAAACCGCCTTGACTAAAATCATGCCACATATGCAAATGTATCTCCAGTGCCATCCACACGCTCGATGTACTCCTTTTCCAAGAGCATTTCAATCGCCTAGAGACTGGATAAGCACAATCTCTGCAGGGAATCTTTGGGGCGAATCGTTGCGAAATTTGTGAAATCACCTCCTGAATCAACGGTTGGTTCTTCATCGTCTTGTGTGCCTTCATGATCCGAACAATGGTGGCCTGGATCACATATTTACGGTCGTCGTCGACAGTCTTGAGCACCTCGGAGGACTCCACTTTCACCTCAGCCTTGATCGGCTGGTTCAAGTTAACCCGGATTTTCTTGGATTTGAAGTCTGGCAGGGGTGAATTAACGTTGTGCAATGCGAAACGAAGGAGGACATACTCGGGTTCAAATCGTATTGTTCGGTTTTCTCGCTGTTAAGAATCTTGGCATCGACCAAGAGCGTAAGTACCTGTGACAATATCTCCTTGCCGATAGCCGTCGCCGCAATCAGCTCATTCAGTGATAGTGTATCATGCTTATTGTACTGCAGGAGTACTGCCATTTGGTAAGAACTCGTCATCAAGATGTATTTCAGATTGAGGTAGTTCGTCCTGAGCTCGTTCTTGGAGTAGTTCCATAGCCATGTGAGTTTGCGACCGGAATGCTTCATCTGGTAATATTTCGAGAATTGGTCGTACGTCGACAGGATCTCGGCGGGAATAATGAAGTCATCGTTGGGTGCGCTGAGAGGCCAGACGTTCGTCCCAAAGACCATGATGGAGAAGTTGACGCCCACGTTATCATGATTCTGCATATACTCCTTGAACTGATCAGTAAGGTCTTTGCTGAGATTTATGTCTACGGAACGTAAGTAAGCGATCAGAAGGTAATGGATGGAGTATGAGGTATGGAATGTACCTGTGAACACTCTCTGCAACTTGTTGGTGTACTCGACACCACAGGCCTCCTTGAGCTTGGAAATCATACTAGCCTCGCTCTCGTCCGATGCGGATACACCGTGAATGAGGCGCTTAGACAATTTCGTGGCATAGAAAGTCTGGAAGATGTCCTTGTCTTCGATGTACCCGAAAAGCACCATCTACAACGCGGATAAGTTATGAGTGTACGGCCAAATTGAACGATCGGGTCACTCACCGTGCGGTTCAGAGCTCCTTCAAGATCCTCCTCCTTTACCATCTTGTTATTTTTGCGAAGCAGCATATCCATGTGCTTGACAAGCAGTTCTGATGACTTTGTCGTTGACAATCCAGTTGCAGCATTGCGATTGACGAATTCTTTGCACGCCTTATCGAGTGAAGCAACGAACCTAGCGTCTCCCATAAAACTCCTCGTAACGACTTCCGAGTTCTTGCTATGAACGTCAAGTAGTGCGTCGACATATGCCTTCAGATCCAATGCATTTTCCCCTTCTGATCCTTGGTGGAAGAGGTTCGCCACAGCAGCTAGACCAGCCTTCTTCACATGCCCTTCAAATTTCTTTCTCAGAGGCTCCAGGGCTTCCGGTATGTGCGACAAGAACGTGTATATTCTTCGCAGGTCTTCCTCATTGTCAAAGGCGGGTAAGTTTTGGGTGCTCTCACACATCAAGTTAAAGTGCTGTCGGATCAGCACATGGAAAACCTGCCTCCGTGTCTCATTGTTCAGGTATCGGTCGACACGATCCCCCTCTTCCTTCAGTCGCTTTTCGCCCTTTTCCAGGTAGTCGGAGACATTGCTTCCTGGAAGGAATGGCTCGGATACCTGTTCGTAATACTTCTCCGTTGCTTCGAGGAACGGCGTCTCAAGATGCTCCTTGTAAGCATCAAGGGACGTCTTATTAAGGTCCTCCTCATCAAGACCAAGCGAAACAAGTGAATCAACCACCTTTTTCACAAGGTCCTGAATCTCCTGATTGATCGTCTCGCCATTTCGTTCGCGCGCGATCAATCGGAGGATAGTACCAACAAGCTTCGTCTGCTTGCTCTGAACGTTGATGAAGAAATTAACCTTCCACTGCACCAACGCAAGCTGTAAGAGGCGGTGCGTATCAATCACCAATCAATATCGAAATGTGACAAATGGATGACACACAGTGTACACAGTATATATTCCTTTCCGTCCCTCGTCCCGCTCTCGCTTCACCCAGTGCCGGTTGAGGAAGATAAACACTCGATTCAGGTACTTGGCACCTGTCGTGTATCTGTCCCATTCAGCAGCGTAATATTGTAGGAGGGCTTCATCCTGAAGGTTATCGGATCGCTGCAAAGTGGATATGGTTGATTGTTCGTGAGATCAGATAAAACGAGTCAGCGCACATCCTTAGAATTCTTGAGATGACCAACGAAATATTGAATGAGGTTGTTGTATAAATCAGAGCCCATAAGATTTGCCCCTGCTTCTGCGACGTCAGTCTAGGGCCTTATCTCACAAAAAACTCATCATTGCTATTCACACTCACTTCGACCACCAGCGTCACCATTGGCACTATGAGGACGCGAGGACGTGCAGTAGTTGTATGTCACTGTATAGAGGCTGTTGTACTCGTAGTACGACATACCAGTCTGTTGAGCCATGATATGATTCGCCCCCTCCTCAAGGAAAGCCCATATTGTGGCAAGATCTGCAGTCGCAGGCGGCATGGGATGAAGAACATTGGTCGCTGAAACTGACGACATGACGGTCGTGTATAAGGACTATTGTGGCAGGCCTGGATGGACAGCATTTGATTAGGCGCTGGCGGGCTCACGGGTGCTTTGCCAAATGCAGACTCAACTGCAGGTCGAAGGCGAGAACAGGGATGGCGTTGGTATTTGTAGTATGTATAAAGATCGACATCGACATCTTTGGGAGAGTAATGTGGTAAGGGTGAAGCCCATTTGTAAGTTGTGTAAGATACATTCGATCGGCAAGTAGGTGGGTATCTGTATTTACCAGCTCAGTTGCGATCATGATGTTGCCAGGCCTTGCCATGGAAACTGCACGATGGTGAGGTCAGATCTGTAGTTTTTGGAATAGCACATACTCTCCACCGGCTAACCAGCTGCTCCCGGAGTGCCTTCGGGCCGTTCGACACGGCCCTCCCGTTCCAAGCGTTCTTCAAACAGTCGAACATTACTCTGTGTAAGGAGTACCTTAGCTTTAGTTACTTGGCATGCGTTTGGTGATGTGGATGGCAGTGTGTCGACGAACATCCGAAAGTAAGTTCCTAAACATAAAATTTGTGTATGGCTAAACAAATTTGCAGATTAACCGCTAGTAGCGCCGCTCCCGGATCCATACCTACAATACCACCATTGGGGCTCGACACCAAGCAATTGCGCAAGAGACCAGCAGACCAACTGGCGAGTGCTGGTCAGCCATTCGCCATCATATAACCACAAGCAAGGTCAGACATAGATTAATACACGGACCAGTCGCCTAAAGGCTAAAGGCTGTAACGAGCAATGGTTGCTGAATCCATTGCAACGTCGAGCCTCGGGGAAGCTTCACACCAAGCGCGATCCGAAAGACCAAGTCCGAGGCATACATTCGAGGACGACGAGGACGATATTTGGAACTTTGAAGGACAGAATTGCATCAGGCGTGAGCTTCTTGTCAGCCCCATCGCAGACCGGGTGCATGAAGTGACGTCGATTGTGTTGTCGTTGGATGACAGCAAACTGTACTCCGCCAAATTCACACGTGTTCTTAGAAGCAGGGCCCTGGCCTCTGGCCCACACATTGCGAATATCCGACATGCGACAAGAAAATGTTATTGGGAATTGTCAAGGATATAACACCCGGCTTCCGGTGAGTCCTTTTATGACCACTACCTCAAGGTGGCGAGCTACACAGCAGGAACTTGACTTGTATTCACCACCATCTTGACTCGGAAGTCAGTATTCTCATATATACAACCACTGGCATTGTTTGCTCAGTGCTCACAGGTCCATTACAGGTTGATGTCACAAAACCTCTTGCACAATCGTCGGACGAGGAGGAGGGGCTGAGGATGATATATACGACCTTTAAAATTTTTAGGGTAGACTTATTGTCATGGACTCATGCTCAGGATGCTACTTTTAGTCTTCCGAGACATCTCGGCCTTCAACGCCATCAAATCTCTCTCAATCCCTTCAGCGCCCCAACACATTTTCAGTTCTCTGCTTGTAGAAACTCTATCCATTTTCGACGCCGCTCGGCAGCTGAGTCTTTTCCTCCGTGCATACACCCTAGGCGCAGTTTCTTCGTGCGGCATACTGGACTCCGGCCCGTATGGTCTCCGCTGCAATGCCGAAAAAGTGAGTAGTGGATGGGCTGTTCTCTACACGTTGTATATAACTGCACCTCTAAAGGTACCAGATGGCGCTTTGCCGTGTCCTGCCGGAGGACGAAAGCACAGAGGAAGAGAAGGGAGACACCAATACTCAGGATAGCCAGCCACAATTTCTTCGATCGTAGCCATACCTGGGGCCTGCCACTCAACCTGCTCAAGAGGAATATGACTATGGTTGTTGAGACA
Source organism: Rhizopogon salebrosus TDB-379 (assembly GCA_029603245.1). NCBI lineage: Eukaryota > Fungi > Basidiomycota > Agaricomycetes > Boletales > Rhizopogonaceae > Rhizopogon > Rhizopogon salebrosus. Next base: position 164,144 of record MU837040.1, on the reverse strand, counting down.
ACATTTGCGTCGCACCCTCATCCCTCATCCAGTTATCTTCGCAAGGCGGCCTACTGTCTTTTGATCTACTCCAACAATCGGGTCTCATCATTTCCTGCCCTGTATATCTATGCCATGTGCATCATCTTTGCTTTGATGCTGCCTCGTTCCTGGACACGTCTTTACTTGCCTCGATGATAACTTATCTGGGTCTACGTTATCTATGCATTTTTCGAACCGTACACACCTAATGGAAACTTGAGTGAAGTAATGACAGGAAACTTACTTAGTATCCAGCGCGCACAAAATGATTGCCACCAGGGCTCAATCCTATCACAAGCAGAACATCGCCGGTGACCTCGGGCAAACTGACCCTGACTTCATAATTGTAAGTGCTTCCGCCTGCAAGAACCACGAAAAGAATGAGAGATCAAGGTGAGCATATCTCATCCCTTGCAGAATGCAGACCATGCGCAAGATTATATCACAACAACAATGCATGATAGAGAACCGCCTTGGCTAAAATTATGCCACATGTGCAAATGCATCTCTAGTGCCATCCACACGCTCAATGTACTCCTTTTCCAACAGCATGTCGATCGCCTAGAAACTGGATAAGCACAATCCATGCAAGGAATCAAAGAGTCCTGAGCTTCTTGATATCGGGAATCTTCGGGGCGAATCGTTGGGAAATCTGTGAAATCACCTCCTGAATCAATGGTTGCTTCTTCATCGTCTTGTGAGCCTTCATAATTCGAACAATGGTGGCCTGGATCATATATTTACGGTCTTGAGCATCTCCGAGGACTCCGCCTTCATCGACTGATTCAAGTTGACCCGGATTTTCTTGGATTTGAAGTTTAGCAAGGGTGAATTAGCATCGTGCAATGCGAAACGAACAAGGACATACTCGAGTTCAAATTGTATTGTTCAGTTTCCTCGTTGATGAGAACCTTGGCCTTGACCAAGAGAACGTAAGTACCTGTGACAATATCTCCTTGCCGATAGCCGTCGCCGTAATCAGCTCATCCAGTGACAGCGTATCATGTTTATTACACTGCAGGAGTACTGCCATTTGGTAAGAACTCGTCATCAAGATGTACTTCTGATTGAGGTAGCTCGTCCTGAGCTCGTTCTTCGAGTAGTTCCATAACCACGTGAGTTTTCAACTGGAATGCTTCATCCGTTCTGGTGACTTTGTCGTCGACGACTCGGTTGCAGCATTGCGATTGACGAATTCCCTGCACGCCTTATCGAGTGAGGCAACGAACCCAGCCTCTCCCCTAAAGTTCCTCTTGACGAATTCCAAGTTCTTGCGATGAACGTCAAGTAGTTCGTCAATGTATGCCTTCGAATCCAATGAATCTGCACCCCCGATCCTTCGTCCAAGAGTTGCGCGACAGCAGTTAGACCAATGTTCTTCCCATGTTCCTCGAATTCTTTCTCAAAGGCTCCAGGGCTTCCGGTACGCGCGACAAGAATGCGTATATCGTCTGAAGGTCTTCCTCTTTGTCAAAGTCAGGAAAGATTTGTGACCTCTCCAACATCAGGTTAAAGTATTGCTGGATCAGCGCATAGACAAGGCGCCCTCGCATATCAGGGTTCAGGTATCGGGCGACGCGATCATCCTCCCCCTTCAGTCGTTCTTCGCCCTTTTCAGATACTCGGACACTGCTCCCCGCATGGAATGGCTCGGACTTATATTCGTAATAGTTCTTCGTAGCGTCCAGGAACGGCGTCTCCAGATGCTCCTTGTAGACATCAAGGGAACCTTGTTGATGCCCTTCTCATCCAGACCCAGCAAATCGGATGAATCAACGACTTTTTCACGAGGCCCTGATCGATCGTCTTTCCATTTCGCCTGCGCTCGATCAATCAGAGGATAGCACCGGTAAGCTTCGTATGCTTGTTCTGAACGCAGAGGAAGAAATAAATTTCCACTGTACCAGAGCAAGTGTTAGAAGCAATGGGTGTAAATGATGATCAAAAAGGAGGCACACACAGTATACACCTTTCCGTCCTTCGTGTCGCTCTTGCGTCACCCAGGTACGGTTGAGGTATGTGAAAACTCGATTGATACAACCGGCACCTGTCGTATGTCTGTCCCATTCAACGGCGTAGTATCGTAGGAAGGCTTCATCGTGAAGGCTATCGGAATGCTGAAGAGGACATCATAATATGGTTGATTGTTCGTGAGGACAGAGGGAAGAAGTTAGCACGCATTCTTAAGGGACTGGACACGAACAATGAAGTATCGAACGAGCTTGTTGTATAAATGCAAGCCTGGCAAATTTGCCCCTCCTGGTGAGAAGTTAGTCTGAAGCCTTACTATCTCATCAGGACACTCGCTACCGCTAATGATAATCACTTCGGCTGCTTGCATCACCGGCATCAAAGCTGGCACTATGCGGGCGCGAGGTACGGTATAGAGGTTCATGTTCCTCCTTGATGAAAGCCCATTGCGTTTCAGGATCTGCATTGTAACTTGAAGGTGGTATCATGATGAGACTAAGAACATTGAATTCTACAGCTGATGCTGAAGACGACATGGCGGTTGTGTGTAGGGTGTTAAACACTCTAAATCCGAGGCATACTAGGCTTCAACTCCAAGTTCACACAAGCATCCACGCCGATGTCCAATTGAGTAAGACGAGGTGCACGCTCATCCAAAGTCATGGATCCCGCACAGAAGAACGTATAGGACAACAGAAAGCGCATATCACATCCTGACAATGGGAAAGATTAAGTTACAACAAAAGTGTATGATACAGAGAATCGTCTTGACTAAAATCATGCTACATATGCAAATGTATCTCTGGTGCCATCCACACGCTCAATGTATTCCTTCTCCAGGAGAGTATCAATTGCCTAGAAGAAATTGGATGAGCGAATAATTCCTGCAAAGAAATAGAATCATTACCTTCTTGATATCGGGAATCTTCGGGGCGAATCGCTGTGAAATCTGTGAAATCACTTCTTGGATCAAGGGCTGGTTCTTCATCGTCTTGCGAGCCTTCATGATTCGGACGATGGTGGCCTGGATCACATATTTACGGTCGTCATCGACGGTCTTGAGCACCTCCGAAGACTCCGCCTTCACCTCAGCCTTAATCGGCTGATTCAAGTTCACGCGGATTTTCTTGGATTTGAAGTCTGACAGAGTATGTTAGCGTTGTGGAACACAAAATGAGGAAGACATACTGGGATTCAAATCATACTGTTCAGTTTCCTCGTTGATGAGAACCTTGGCCTTGACCAAGAGTGTAAGCACCTGTGATAAGATCTCCTTGCTGATGGCCGTCGCCGCAATCAGCTCATCCAGTGATAGCGTATCATGTTTATTATACTGCAGGAGCACTGCCATTTGATACGAACTGGTCATCAGGATATATTTCTGGTTGAGATAGTGCGTCCTGAGCTCGTTCTTCGAGTAGTTCCATAGCCACGTGAGTTTGCGGCCAGAATGCTTCGTCTGGTAGTACTTTGAGAAGCGGTCATACGTCGGTAGAATTTCGGGAGGAATAATGAAGTCGTTATTGGGTGCGCTGAGAGGCCAGAAGTTTGTACCGAGAACCATGATGGAGAAGTTGATGTCCATGTCATCGTGATTCTGCATACGCTCCTTAAACTGATCAGTAAGATCTTTGCTGAGACTCATGTCTACGGGAAGCAAGTAAGGATCAATCAAAAGGCGACAGATGGTGGATGGTACCTGTGAACATTCTCTGCAACTTGTTGGTGTATTCGAAACCACAAGCCTCCTTGAGCTTGGAAATCATACTGGCCTCGCTCTCGTCCGATGCGGATACACCGTGGATGAGGCGCTTAGACAATTTCGTGGCATAGAAAGTCTGGAAGACGTCCTTGTCCTCGATGTACTTAAAAAGCACCATCTATAAAGTGGATAAGATATAAGTGTGAAGCCAACGATCGAGGTACTTACCACACGGTTCAGAGCCCCTTCGAGGTCCTCTTCCTCAGCCATCTTGTTGTTTTTGCGAAGTAACATATCGGCATGCTTGGCGAGCAACTCTGGGGACTTTGTCGTTGACGAACCCGTAGCAGCATTGCGATTGACGAATTCTCTGCATGCCTTATCAAGCGAAGCAACAAAGCCAGCTTCTCCCCTAAAGCTCCTTGTAACGGTGTCTGAGTTTTTGCGATGAACTTCAAGTAGTGCATCGACGTATGCCTTGGGATCCAACGAGTCTACACCCTCTGATCCTTCGCCCAAAAGTTTCGCAACAGCGGCTAGACCCGCCTTCTTCACGTGCTCCTCAAATTTCTTTCTTAGAGGCTCCAGGCCTTCCGGTATGCGTGATAACAATGCGTACATCCTCTGCAAGTCTTCATCTTTGTCAAAATCGAGCAAGCTTTGGAAGCTCTCCCACATCAGGTTGGAGTGTTGTCGGATGAGTACATGCTCGCACTTGCTGACGAGCTGCTTCCGCGTCTCAGTGTTCAGGTATCGGTCGACGCGGTCCTCCTCCTCCTTCAGGCGTTCTTCGGCCTTTTTCAGATAGTCAGACACGCTGCTTTCTGCGAGGAATGCTTCGGACTCCTGTTCATAGTACTTCTCCGTCGCGTCCAGGAACGGCGTCTCCAGATGCTCTCTGTAGACATCGAGGGACGCTTTGTTGATGTCCGTCTCATCAAGACCAAGCAGAACGAATGAATCAACCACCTTTTTAACGAGGCCCTGATCGATTGTCTCGCCATTTCGTTGGCGCTCGATCAATCGGAGGATAGCACCAGCAAGCTTTGTGTGCTTGCTCTGAACGTGGAGGAAGAAATTGGATTTCCACTGCACCAAGGCAAGCTGTAAGAGGCGATGCATGTTAATGATGATCGTGAAAATGTGAAAAGGGGGAACGTACGGTGTACACAGGATACACTCCTTTTCGACCTTCATCTCGCTCTCGCTTTACCCAGTGACGGTTGAGGTATGTGAACAGTCGATTGATATAGTTGGCGCCTGTCGTGTATCTGTCCCATTCCGCAGCGTAGTATCGTAGCAGGGCTTCATCTTGAAGGTTATCAGATCGCTGTAAAGGGGACATAGTTGATCGTTCGTGAGATCAAAGGAAAGAAGCCAACACACATCCTTGAGATTCTTCAGATGGACAATGAAATATCGAATAAGGTTGTTGTATAAATCAGAGCCCATCAGATTTGCCCCTGCTACTGCGAAGTCAGTCTGAGGCCTTATCTCAGGACATTCGTCGATGCTAATAACACTCACTCCGACTGCTTGCACCAACGGCATCACTGGTAGTACTATGCATCCGCGAGGATGTGCAGTAGTTGTATGCAACTGTATAGAGACTCATATACTTGGAGTAGGAGACACCAGTCTGGAGCTTGGTCATGATGTGGTCCACTCCCTCCTCGAGGAAAGCCCATGTTGTTGCGAGATCAGCAGTCGCAGGCGGCATTGGGTGAAGAACATTGGCCGCTGCGGCTGGTGTTGGAGACGACATGGTGGTGGTCGTGCGTAGAAGACTATTGTGGTGAGTTGCGGGTTAGGCTCAACTGTCACGGGCCTGTGGCGCTGCTTTCCAGCAGTCACACATATCACAGGGTAGGGTAAACAGCAAGGGAAGGAACAAATGTAATTGTAGTACGACAGGATGAGTATGCTATATTGCCTTAAACCTTCACTCCAGTGTGTATCGAGGCAATACCTCCCCAGAGGTCTGTCCATGCACCACCATCAAAATCACCTCCTGTGGAGAATCCTGCATCTCGAATCATTTGCGCAAACTCAGGCTGGCTTGGGAATTTGCGTATAGACTCAACCAGATATTGGTATGAGTCTCTGTCGCCAGCTAGGATGGTTCCAAGTAGCGGGATGACCGTGAACGAGTACTGGTCGTACAGTCTACAGACGGGATTGGAAAGAGGCAATAATGAGATGCAAAGTTGCTTACTTGCTCAGCAGCGGGTTATTGACCTTGCTGAATTCGAGGCACGCGAAGGTAGCGCCAGGCTTGAGAACCCGATATGCCTCACTTAGCACAGCGGGGATGGAGGTGCAGTTGCGGATACCAAACGTAATGGTGTACAGGTCGTAGGAATCATCCTTGAACTGAGAAGGAGGTAGTTCTTGCGCATTTGCTTCATGAAATGAAACCTGAGGGGCTGGCAAAATGATGAAGTTGAGTACATCGTGAGCACTGAATAACTCACTGTTGTGGTACATTGTCTTTTTGAACCTTGTGAACCCCTCCTTGAGCATTTGCGCATTGATGTCCACGATCTCCACGGTGGTCTCTCTGTCTGCATAGTTCTCTCTGGCATGATCCAGAATACGGAGTGCAATGTCGCCTGTTCCTCCTGCAACGTCTATACACCGAAGGGGACCTTTGCGACCCGGTTTGAGTTTATCTACCAAAGAGTCTTTCCACAACCTATGGACGCCCAGAGAGCTCGCATCATTCATTAAGTCATACTTTGAGGCTACAGAGTCGAAAACACCCTTGACAAGTGATTCCTTAGATTCCTCCGGAACCGTCTTGAAGCCAAACGAAGCTGTGCGGCCAGATGAATTTGATGGGCCAAGGGAAGGGTGGTTATGAATTAGGCGGTATGTCGGCCGTGAAAGCTTGCGAGGTATTCGCAATAACCTTGCTGCTTGTTGCATTTTTCGAATGAATGAAGAGCAACTTGGAGCGCGTCAGAACGCGTCTCATAGCAAAGGGGATGAGAATATTATATAAGCGTCAAGTTTTATTGAACAGCAAATGCAGCTCAGAGCTGTCTACATATGCAAAATGCTGAAGCCCCGGTTATCACTCTGCTTCTCTCGCAGCTATGCAACTCGCATTGCAGAAAAGCCTCCTGCCCGTTTTCCAGATCCGTTGCTGAACAATTCCAGCGCTGCTGTTAGGACGCTCAAGGATGAGAACTTGACGTTCATTCATCGACCTCCCCCAACAGCACCCTCACCTCATTCAACAATTTTGGCTCCCGCTTCCCCTTTGCTCAAATCTCCAACGCCGCCAAACAAGCGCGCACTTATGCCGCCCTTGTTGCGGCCTTCGGCTTACAAGGCAGCACCATCACGGATGTCGGATGAGGACATCAACCGGCTACGAAAGCTGAGGCTGTCTGATCCAGAAACCTACAGCCGTGCTAAACTTGCCAAAATGTTCAAATGCACGCCAAACTTCGTGTCTAAAGTTGCTGCCCTTCCGAGACCGCAGCGGAAGGAGTTCGCAAAGAAGATGGAAACGGAGCACGAGGCAGTGAGAGAGCAATGGGGAGAAAGGAAGGCTACTTTCGTCGCTATCAAGCAGAAGCGTCGTGAATTCTGGTGATATCTATTATCGGCCAAGGGGGCGTCTGTATTTGGCAGACTAAATTCTTGGTTCGTTCCTATTGTTGTTTCCAGCATGCACAACTAACTAGTTTTGGCCAGGCTTCACCAGCGCATGGTGTCCCTTCGCATTCCTGTCTCCCGTTTTGCAGTACGGGTGAAATGACGCGGCACTACCACGTTTGTATCTCCTTGAAATTTAATGCGATGTCGCTTTGTTATTCTGGATGAATGGATAAACTGATAAGCACGGATTGACTGATATCTGAGTTCCATGCGCCACAGCTGCCAGCACTGACGACGTAAACCTCTGCTGGAACACCTAGTGGCTAGGTTGTAGTACGCCTTTCATCACCACCCTGACCCTCACCGACGTCACTGTATGTTGTATTGCATCACGTTTACTGGCCTTATAAGAGCTAGTTGATCATCGGGAGACTGTTATCAGATACAAATAAGACATTCGGTGTGGAGTTGCGGTGGTCTCTGGACTCAGTTCTCTGGTTTGACCATGCGGGCAGTGTCGGGTATTTTCATATGGTTACGTTAGAACGCAACCCGGTTCCGTAGTCCTCCGAACCGAGGCGGCATCGTTCCACCTTCCCCAAGGGCGGTCAAAGAGCTATAGGGCGAAATGAGTCGATTTTCATACGAAACGCGGACGCCTACGGCCACCAGCAACAGTATTCCCCCGTGGACCAATAACGTGGCATGAATGCATCAACTCGTACGAAATTTTTTACGGATCCCACTGGCACTCAATTGCTTACCGAGAAGTACAATTTTACTAGGTACCTGCCCTTTTATAAATCCCCCTCGTTGCACCACAAAAAGCTCCTGATCTTTCCCCTCTTCTCCTACAAATTCTTTGAATGGTTTATCGTGCCATTCGCTTCTCCTATAAATCCTTAGTCCCTCGCTCGCGTTTCCCCACATCCGCCTTACATACCATGTCCCCAGCTCGCTTCCCTCCCCACTTTGCTAGCACGGACCATCGTCAGCGTTCTCTCTTGCAGCTACGCTCCAAGCAGATTGCTCTTGAGAAATACATCTATCTCAATGGTCTCAAAGAGCGTGACTCGCATCTATTCTATGACATCTTACTTGAGAACATGCAAGTAAGCAAACCCTCATTGCCTCGTACAAAACTGGCACTGAGGTGTTTTCGATCACTCAGGAAATGATACCTATTTTGTATACGCCAACTGTAAGGTGTTTTCGTCAGGTCGTGTGACCATATACTTAAGAAACGTTCTCCAAAGGTTGGGGAAGCCTGTGTCAACTACTCCCATATCTGGAGGCGACCTGAGGGTTTATATGTCTCCATTCATGACAAGGGTCGTATTCGTGATGTTTTGGCCACTTGGCCAAATCTCTCCGATGGCCGTATAGCTGTCGTCACTGATGGTATGGGCCCGAATCACGATCGGCGTTACCTAACTAATCACACCGGCAGGATCTCGTATTCTTGGCTTGGGCGATCTTGGCGCAAATGGCCTCCCCATCAGTATTGGGAAATTGTTAGTGTTTTTGTCTTTCACGATCTTTTCACTTGAACACAGCCACGCAGGGACCTCTATATCGCCGGTGCGGGTATCAAGCCATCATCTACCGTAGGTTCATTTCATACTGATATGGTATCACTCAGCTGACCGTGTTCTAGGTCCCAATCTGCCTGGACTTGGGTACTAATACCCAACGTTACCTCGATGACCCTCTTTACATTGGTGTTCGCCGCCCACGCCCAACGGGTCCAGAAGTTTGTCGCCCGCATCGATATGCGCGTGCATAAACTGATACGCGTTTCAGATGGACGAATTCATGGATGAGTTCATGGAGGCCATGAAGGAGGTCTTCCCCACCCTCCTAGTGCAGTTCGAGGACTTCTCAACGGACAATGCATTCAAATACCTCGACCGGTATCGCCATCAGTATCGCGTTTTCAATGATGACGTCAGTTAAATCACATTTTCCCCGATTCATTTTCTATACTGACCCCTGTGCAGATTCAGGGCACTGGATCCGTGATCTTGTCAGGCTTCACTAATGCTGCTCGTCTGGCTTCTGCCGCTTCCGGCCTCGCACCATCAGATCACAAAATCTTGTTTTTTGGAGCCGGTTCCGCGGGTATAGGTGTTGCGAAGCAGCTGTTGTCCTTCTTTACCATGTCTGGTTTGAGTCCCGAAGAAGCAAGATCGAAAATCTACGTGAGCCATATTTCATTCGGAGGGTATATGACGTCGCTCAATAATCATATTAGACTGTGGATTCGAAAGGTCTTATTACTGCCGACCGCAAAGGACTCCAGGAACATAAGAAGTGTACGAGACTATATGTGTCTGCGCTGTTCTTCACAAGCTAAATAAGAGTTGCAGTCTTCGCCCGCACCGATTACAATGGTCCTCCGATGACTGACCTAGTTGACATCATCAACTACGTCAAGCCAACCGCCTTGCTCGGACTGAGTACTATCAAAGTAAGGCTCTCAGTAATAGCTTCGCTTTCTCAAAACCTCACCTCGTTTTTAGGGCGCATTCTCTGAGCAGGTCGTCAAAGCGATGAGTGGTCTAAACGAGCGTCCTATCATCTTCCCGTTGTCGAATCCTGTCTCGCTTTGTGAATTGGACTACCCTGATGCCATTGAATGGTGAGTTAACATAGTTCTCGCAGCGTGACCGATGTTTACGTTCCTTATCTATGAAGGTCCGATGGTAAGGTCATCTTCGCATCGGGTAGCCCGTACGAGCCACTCTCCTATGGCGGTGTTATGCATGAGCCTGGACAAGGGAACAACATGTACATCTTCCCCGGGATCGGCCTCGGTTCGATCCTCTCCAGAACTTGCCACGTATCGGATACCATGGTCGAACAGGCAGCGATCGCGCTTGCTTCCTCCTTGACGGAGGAAGAGAAGGCCGCAGAGCTCGTATACCCTCGCCTCGAGCGCATCAGGGACATCAGCGCCCAGGTCGCATTCGCTGTTATCAGACAAGCACAAAACGAGGTGAGGGAAAAAATATGCATTTGCACACGAGTGTGATACTGACGCGGTTTTTATACTCCCAGAAATTGGACGATAATGCTTATCTCCGCACTCTCCCTGATGCCGATCTTCTAGGACTCATTCACGACAAGATGTGGCAACCGCCTTCTTTGCAGTTACAATCGTTCACGCGGCTCTGAATGGGGCAAGGCGTGAGATGGAGTTTATGGCATCTCATAAGTCTGAGACAGTTCGGACGTGATAGCGGGAGGGCGGGAGAGCGGCGGAATGGTTTCTTGAACTGTTGTCATCACATGCTATTTTGCTTTCTTGCGACGTGCGGGTCTAGGGATCAAGATGTGTTATTATAATCTATGTAGAAAATGATCCCCTAAATAGAAGAACTTGTAATGAGCTTTGATACCTTCTTGGTTTTTGGAGTAATTGTGGTACAAATTAAGCATCTGTTTGCTCGTCAACGTGCGCAGGGGCTGCACCCAGTTCTCTTGATTTCCAGTGCGCGATGCCGAACCGGTGATTGACGCCTCTCAGAGCAGGTAGACATACAGATCCACCGCATCCTCCTGTCTGTGGCATGGGGACAATATAGAAAACCTCTTTGACGCGCGAATGCAGCAATGCCATGCTACACATGATGCATGGTTCGTGAGTTATGAGAAGGGTTAGCCCAGTCAACAGATAATTCGTGCCATTGCCCGATGTCTCCGATATTTCAGGGCTGCCGTCAGAAGGGGAAGTAACAGGTGTCAAGGAATCAGGGAGAGTCTCGCCAGAAGACGTTGATGCTCGGAAATCAGCGACATCGCGAATGATGTTCATTGCGGCGTGGCGTAGAGGATGCCCAGTGGATGTACGTGTGTCTTTGGCTGTGAACTCCCGAGGCAATTGAGCTTCGTCTTCAAAAGGCCTCGGGATGTGTGCAATGACCGGAAGCTAGTAGACAGTGAGCAAGCCATTTCATTGCAGCATTTCAAACGACTAACCTCATCACTCGTTATCTGAGCGCTCTCTCGTATAATGTGGTTGACGGCATCACGAGCCCATCGAACTTTTGAAACAGACCATTTTTCAGGCTCCCATTTACGCCGTGGTGCGAATACAGTGGGCCACAACGTATTTTTCAAAGCGAGTGATGTTTGCGTTAAGGCAGGGTTGCAGGGGACAGAGACTTGATAGGGATCGCCAATATTGATGCTAGGAAGTAAAGGCGCAAAAGGCGAGACACAGAGAAGGAGGGTAGATATACGATCTCTTTTCCGGATGCGTTTGAGGTGTGCTAGAGTATCGCTCTCCAGACCTGACCGTTTCAGCCAACTATCAGCGTTGAGTTGTTGGTCAACAGTGAAACAAAGGATAGTCTTACTTTAGCATCGTCGCTATGTGTTTGGAGTCCGGGATGTCAACCACCCAGGCTTGCACTAAATGGCGGGTCACACTTTCAACTTTTGCAAGGGTGGGTCGAACTTACTTGTTCTGATGTCTTGTATACTCTCCTCCTCCTCATCTATTTGAAGTTTCTTCCAAATGAAGGGAAGAGCATCACTCTCCATGATATCGTTCGGGCCGCCGGGACCCAGTGGTTCAGCCTCATCCGCTTCACTATCCAGGGCCAGAATATCGAAAAATTCAGATTGAGCATGCCAGTCAAGTGGGATTCGAGGTTCCAAAGGTTGCATAATGCCCACGGGATCAAACCAGAGCTTATGGCCGTAGAAGATACACAGCTCTTCGTCGGGCTGGACTGTCCTCGCAGATATGTACCTGATACACTCATGGGCATGGTCGAGCGTGTACATTACATTTGGATGGCTCGAATGATTGAAAAGGGAGCCTAAGCAGTGTCATTTATGTTTCACTGAGTAGCTGATATTGGGATGCAGAAGGAATCTCACCGAGCCCAAGGGCGAGAGCCATTCGTCCATCTCGCCATTTGAACGTGTAATGATCCAGGATCGTATGTCTACCACGCTCCTCATATTCAGACTGGGTGAAAAGAAGTACGGGGCTAACTTCGATCACGGTGTGTGCTGGTATAACACGAGATGCTGCCAACTCATATGATCTGTTTTCAATGTGTGTTCGAAGAACTGAGATTGCGCACCATAAACACCTCTTCCCTTGCCTTCTACAGTCTTAATACAGCATCCTTGACCATTCAAGACACAGTCCCTCCAAGACGAAGGATTTTTCATAGATAGTCCTCCTGAGCTGATTGAAGTGTTGGTCTGACGCGGTGGTTGTAAAGGGAAATGAACGCCGGCCGTAAGCGGTAAACTAGCACGCGGTGTCGGAACACGTCTTGAAGTTTGACTCCGGGGAGCGAGCCATGGCACCTCCTCTATCCCCCCGACCACGTCCTAGGATCTTGCTTATATCCCTAGTACCAGTGGCCTCATGGTTTGTTGTTCGGCCTCTGCTTGATCCCCTGCCCCCACTGCCAGCGCTATGGGCATCAGTTGGATTCTCCATATTTGCATTCCTTGCGGCGTTTTACCTAGTCCCTGCCCTTGGACCAACTTTCGTGAAAGCCAACCTAAAAGGGAAGGACCTCTTGAAGGTCTACTCTGATCCTATGTCTGTGTCGTGTCGTGTCGCGAGGGCAAGTATGACTACTGACCTGTATCTCAAGACCAGAGAGTCAAGGCCTTGTCTGCGCGTCAATATACATCCTGCTATTAATCCTGTTCATTCCCTTTCCTTTCTCCACCTCCCTCGCGAACCTTTCAGGCAGTGGAAACAAAGTGGAAGGCTTGCTTGGCACTGCTTCTCTACATCATGAAGTTAGTATCTCCTCAACTGTCGAACAAACGGATTGTGTAACAAGCAATACAGTTGTCTGTATATCTATCATCATTACTATCCCTCTTAATGGCCACGTTATTGGGGTTTCTTGACGATGTATTCGACATCCGATGGAGACATAAGCTGCCCATCCCACTCATTGCTGCTATACCGCTTTTGATGGTCTACTATGCGGAAGGAGGGAATACTCATGTGGTTGTACCCCTTCCTTTTCGGCCATTCCTTGGCCTTCTCGTCAACCTAGGCTAGTGATTTCCATGTTCATCGTTCGTGTATCTCAATCAACCTTCAGGACCACTGTATTATCTATATATGTCACTCCTTTCGACCTTCACGACTAACAGCATCAATATCCTAGCTGGAATCAATGGCTCTGAAGTCAGCCAGGCATTGATAATTGCGATCTCAGTTATTATCAATGATCTTTTATATCTGCCCTTACCATTTGACTTCCGCATACCCATGCACCTTCTTGGTAATCAAACTGAAGTGGAGGTTGGCGGCGCCTGGCATGCAGGAATGGCCTATGGAAGTAGTGAACTCGTTGCAAGACATCTCTTCAGTCTGTATTTCATGCTTCCTCTCGTAGGTGTCTGTCTTGGATTTATGTACCATAATTGGTGGGTTTAAATCCTCCCCCAAGCGTGTATTTCTGATCATCCATAGGTATCCTGCGCGCGCGTTCCCCGGAGATACGCTTTGCTATGTCACTGGCATGGCCTTCTCCGTGGTTGGAATACAAGCACACTTCTCCAAGACGTTGCTCCTGTTTTTTATTCCCCAGATTTTCAACTTTCTACTATCATGCCCACAGCTCTTCGGTATCGTGCCATGTCCTCGGCATCGTGTGCCAAGGTTCTACCACACTCTTTGAGGAACGAAGCCCGTCGTTGACTGACTTATGACATCCCCTTAGATTCGTCCCCGATACCAATCTATTGCACCCTTCAAAAACCATTTTTGACAAACAGCCTCCTACTAGGCTTGCGTCCGTTACCCTCCGTATATTGGCCACTCTCGGTCTCACAGAGCTTACTGTGGACCCAGAAAGCGGGGTTATCCTTGAAGCTACCAATTTGACCATCCTCAATTTCTTTCTCTTGCGTCTGGGACCGATGAACGAGAAGAGGCTTGTTCAAGTACTTATGTGCGCTCAGGTGTGCAGGTTTGATACAAGCTCAACTCGTCAGATTACTGAAGCTGGTATCTCATCCCCGTTTTAGGTCGCAGGCAGTGCCCTTGCTTTTACCATACGCTACGGTTTAGCTGGCATCCTCTATGACGGCGACAGGCGGTGATGTATATACAAGAGAGGAGATGGCAGAGTAGACATGTAGCTGCACAATATATATGATCGCGTTTTTCAAGCTCGAGTGCGAAAATACGTGGCACATACGACCAAGAAGGATGCCGTGCTCCGTGAGTGCACTTGATTCATGGCCTGCGGGCTCCCGCCAAAAGGGCGTGCTGCTTGAAGGGCATGGTTGGTGGCAATGAGTGGGGTGACAGGTGTCAAATTTGTCCGCATCACTTTAACCAAACATGTCATGCGAAAAATTAATTAGTGGCTCATCCGGATCAATAATTGATATGCCAACGACTCATACACTACCAGTTGGACTACATGTCGGCCGAATTTTTGGTGACCTTGGCTCACGAACAGCAGTGACTTTCAATTTTAGCTTCCAGTAAGGTCGGTCCCGTTGAAAGACCGTATAACGCCGCCACTAACTCGGGAGTTAGAGCGTAATCAAGCATCATAGCTCCATTCTTCTCTATTCTCCAGTCATCTATGGGTTATTATCGCCTCTACCGGTATGATTTTGCGGTAAGAATACGTGTGGAGGGGTTCCAGGTGCCATAGGTAGAATCACATGTCTCCGAATCTGTACCTCGCTATGGGTCTACGGACAAAATGGAAAATTCTCATTTGCCTTTTAACGACAGCTTTACCTTGTTCCTGCCCCCATTCATCTTCCTCACTATGACACTTACTGAGCGCGCCGCTTTCCAGACTGAGGTTGCCGAGGTCGAACGGTGGTTCCAGGTAAGCCCCTTAACCGTAATGGGCCAGCCGCAGTACTGAACAGGATCATATAGAGCCCCCGCTTCGCCAGAGTAAAACGACCATATACCGCGGCCCAAGTCGTCGCAAAGCGCGGCACTATCCCAATCAAGTATCCTTCTGAGCTTCAAGGAAAGAAGCTTTTCGCCCTGCTCTCCGAGCACGCCAAGAATGGTACGCCATCGCACACATACGGAGCGTAAGTGACCTCGATGTGATACTTTGTATGCCGACGTTGATCGAAGATGCGCAGTCTAGACCCTGTGCAGGTCACGCAAATGGCCAAGTACCTCGAGACCGTATACGTTTCTGGTTGGCAATCCTCCAGCACGGCTTCGTCTACAAATGAGCCTGGGCCGGATCTTGCAGGTACGCACTCTTACTTCGACGATTATATGTTTTTTTTATTAACTTGCGTCCAGATTACCCCTCGAATACGGTTCCCAACAAGGTCGAGCACCTTTTCATGGCACAACTCTTCCATGACCGTAAGCAACGCGAGTCTCGTTCAAATATGTCTGAGGCAGAGCTTGCTGCGACTCCATACATCGACTACCTTCGCCCACTCGTTGCCGATGCCGATACTGGACATGGTGGCCTCACGGCAATCATGAAGCTCACCAAGATGTTCGTTGAGAAAGGTGCAGCTGGTATCCATATCGAGGACCAAGCACCAGGCACAAAGAAGTGCGGACATATGGCGGGCAAGGTCCTCGTGCCCATATCTGAGCATATTAACCGTCTCATTGCCATTCGTCTCCAATATGACATCATGGGTGTTGAGAACTTGGTCATTGCTCGGACCGATTCAGAAGCTGCTACCCTGATTAGCTCAAACATCGATGATCGCGACCACCCCTTCATTTTCGGCTCCACGAACCCGAACCTTCCGCCTCTTGTAAACGTCATGACTGACGCCGAGAGTGCCGGCAAGTCCGGTGATGATCTGCAGGCAGTTGAAGATGCCTGGACTGCGTCTGCCAACTTGCAGCTGTTCTCGGAGACCCTGGCTAATGCCCTGAGTGCACAAGGTGCATCGAGGTCTACCGTTGACCGATTCATCTCTCGTGTTTCGCACTCGTCGTACCCTCAAGCAGTTGCTATCGCACAGCGGGAATTCGGTCTCAAGTCTGTACCTTACTGGGACTGGGACACTCCCCGGACCCGGGAGGGTTTCTACCGCTACCAAGGTGGCACCCTATGTGCGATTCAACGTTCCATTGAGTACGCACCTTACGCCGATGCCCTGTGGATGGAGACCAAGAAGCCGATCTTGTCTCAAGCTCGAGAGTTCGCGCAAGGTGTCCACGCTGCACGCCCAGGTCACTGGTTGGCGTACAACCTTAGCCCTTCCTTCAACTGGGAGGCCGCTGGCTTGACTAGCCAGGACATGAAAGACTACGTCTGGGAGCTCGGTAAACTGGGCTTCGTCTGGCAATTCATTACGGTCAGTTCTTGAAACATCAAGCAACGTGTAAACTGACTGAATATTCCTTATCAGCTCGGTGGCTTGCACTCCAACGCATACATCAGTGACCTCTTCGCTCGTTCATACGCGACCGAAGGCATGAAGGCCTATGTCGAGATTGTTCAGAGAAAAGAACGCGAAATTAGCTGCGATGTCTTGACACACCAAAAAGTTGGTTCCTATTCCTCGTACACACGCAGAGTCTGAAGCTAACGTTTTAACAGTGGAGCGGTGCCGATTACGCTGATAATCTCATAAAGACCGTTACTGGTGGCGTGTCTTCCACAGCAGCGATGGGTAAGGGTGTCACCGAAGACCAGTTCAAGTCCAAACTGTGATTCACTTACTACATTCATGATCTTCCGCGCTCTCTCTTCATCTTGGATGTACGAAACCTAGTGTACACGTGACTACTATAGTCGTTCGGAGCCTCGCTCCAACCGTAGTTTTATCTCTTCGTTAGTACTAGGACACAAACAACTCAGTAGTTGAAATATGCTAGTGTCCTTTTGACAGACCAACACATCGTTTAGCGAAACGCGTGTCGGCACTTGCCGATTGATGAATCACTCTAGACTCCAGAGACCCGTCTGAGAATCACACCTACGAGGCGCGTCGGACGAAACGATTCATGATGAGTTCAGAGGATCGCATTCAAGTGGCTGCCTCCTTCATCCTTCAATCGCCACCAGGAGAGATCAATGATGTCTTGAACGGTGCTTAGCATCCATAAGTCTGCTTCATGCAATGCTGATCGGGACGCTATCCCCAACCTTGTGCAGATGTTCGCGTGATTGTAGATGATGACGCGGGCTTAGAGGAAGGCGTCCTTCCTGCGCTTAGAGAATATAACCTCGCGCAGTTCACAACGGTCGATGTGCCAGGCGAACACCATCAGGTCAGTAGCTAATTCAACACATATGGATACCGTTATTCAATGGATCTTGATTCAGACAATAGTAAGTGAATTTGCCCGTGTACCCGGCACAGAGGAGGAACGCTATCTGGACCCTCGATCCAAAACATCTTTCATCTTCAATCACTTGACTCTGGTGGGTTATCACCTTCAGTCTCGAGTGATGGTCACCAACATTATTAGTAGGAAGCTACCGATCCTCAGTCAGAGGAGCCCCCAGAGGCTGAGTCTCAAAGGTCAGTGCATCCAAAATTGTCATCGAGGTGCACGAACTTATCAAATATCAGAGCAGCATTGGAATCTGCTGCTCTATCATACTTGAGTTCGCACTACCACGACGGGGTTGCTACTGTTTTCGCTATATCAACCACTCAATTTGTGGTTCAGATCGTCTCCAACAAATACAATCCATCAAACTACTGGTGTGTTTGATTGTCACATATTGCGTATTGCTGAACCAAATCACATATGCAGGGCTGGGAGATGGCGCTCACACTACGAAATAGACTTCGAGAGTAGAAGCATACAAGGCAAAGTCCTTGTAAGCGTCCACTACTATGAACAAGGCAATGTCAGACCCGTCGCAATATACAATTCCATTGGCCTGACGTTGAGAATAGGTTCAACTCAATACATCGCATGACTTGTCAATATCAATACCAGCGGCTCTTTCATCATTACCCACGTCGTCAGCATCCAAGATATTTGCGTTGATCGAGGCTGAAGAGTCGCGATGCCAGACCTCCCTGAATGATGCGTATCATGAGATGGGAGAGAAGACGTTTAAAGGATTGAGGCGTGCCTTACCTTTGACGCGACAGAAAATAGACTGGGATAAGGTGAGTTTTCCCGTGCTCGTACTCATTACTCCGATTTAACTTGCATAGACCATGGGATACAAACTTGGCGCTGAACTTACCGCTAGCAATCGGGCTTTTGGTAGTACTCAAGTTCGATAGTATTCCTCGGTGGTATATCCAGTGATTACGCTCTCACTTACTGTACTTGTATTTCACGGAAATGAAAACCATAACACTGAAATAACGTACATGTTTATTCCGAGTCTAACTGGTGAGCTGCATCAATAGCTATAGTGTCTTCACGTCAGTGGCATGGTTTTGTCTTGTCTTCGCTGTTCACAGTCCAACAACGGACCCTCTGCCTTTCTTTTAACGTGCGGAAACTGCAAGAGAGCCTGGCATCATAGTACGTGACTGGTCGTCCTTGACGGCGGTATAGGTATACATCATCAACGCCTTGATTATCTCCAGGATGTCACATCCCTCCGGTGGAAGACACTGAACTCCTTCAGCGCATCCGCTCCACGAACGCTGGCGATCACGATAATGGTCTCGCTGGCTGGAGTTGCAAACGGTGCAAGAAGAAGCAAGCGCCTCAAACGAGCATCAAAACTACAGTTCAACTGTCGAGACCTGATGACAGCACGCAACAGCCTTCGGCTGGCACGCAGGGTATCATACCTCCGACCGACCAGAATAGAGAAGCCGATACCGTGAACGTCACAACTACTAGTGATAGAGCTAGGCCAATATCGAGCACACACGCAACTACCCAGGTATCCCATAATGTCAAAGATACGGAACTCAGCGACAATGACCGTCGGTACCGACAGCAGCAGAGCCGTCATTCAGATAGTTATATGGGAAATACAGGTGCTGGCGGACTTGGCTTGAAGTTTTTGGGCCCTGACCACCTCTTCCAGGTACCGATGCACCACAGACAACCATGGATAAAAGGCTCTCGGTCAAACGTGCGCTCCAGGAGCAGCGCCATGATCGTCCAGGGGCGGAACATGGCAGTGGTCCAGATCAGCCCGCCGCATCTACGAAGTACGCCCGTGCGCCAGATGGAAGGAAACTCGTTTTGCCCGAACATTCATCACACTCTCTATTTAACCTTTCTCGTTCCACTGCTTCGGTCTCCGAAAGAATTACTCACTCCCCGTTTACTTCACGGGCCGATCAAGAGGACGAACATTATGGTTCGGTGGTGGAGAGGCCTGATGAGGGTGCTGGGCAGAAAAATGGCACTCCCACAGGCACTGCTTCGAGAGCACCCACTGGCATCGAACATGGCGACATCCGTATGAGGAGTCTCGATGATGACAGCGACGATCTCTACGGTACTCCCACCCCACAATTTAGGAATTCCACGCCTGGCTCATCTAGTTCGAAGCAACAAGAACGGAACGAGGAGATTGATGACGACGCTGATGGTGTTTTACGACCAAATGACCAGAGCAGCCTCAGGACGGTCAGTTCTAAGTTAATGTCAACGACCTATTCCTGAAATGTTCAACAGCAAACACCAAAGGCAGAAGCAGATCTGGCACCGTTGGGCCCTACTTGGTTGAAAGCTCGATACTCGGTTGCCGATGATCCGTGGCATCGTTTTCGTCATCAACAGCCACGTACGTATGGTGACAAGAAACGTAAGAAGCCTAAAGCCAAATTTCTTGGTGATGTGGTACACTCGGCGGGAACACTGGATAGGGAACTACTTGAGTATTTATTCTTTCGTGACTGGTTTCACCAAACACAAGCCAAGATAGCAATGTGATTTACTCTATGGTGATCACCGTAGCGTTAGCAATTTTACATGGTTTTTGGTGGCTGTAGGACTACTATAAGTTATTTGTCTACCAGTGTTCTATCCGTGCTAAAACGCTCTTCCAAGAGACTATTTACATCTTCCCACAACCTGCGGTAATGCTGGCCTTCAGGTAATTTGTCCAATGGAGGCTGCCACGCAGTGATTCTCTTCAGGCGGGGAAAGATATTGGACAAGGCACATGCAACATCATGTGGTTTAGCTAACCACGAATCTCCCAAGCTCAGGTGCGTCACTGCCAAATTTCGAACCACAGCCCTGTCCTGCCTTGTGGCGTGCAGGGAATTTATAGGACAGGGAGGAAATGTATCTAGAGCATTTACGACCAATGCGATTTGGTAAAGCCTCGGGCACAGAGCGCACAACCATTCGAGGCCGTGGATGGTGATCGAGGGCCTAGTGGAGCGCCAGCCACGACCTTCATTGAGACAAAAGACCTCAAGTTCTGGCCAGGAGCTTGCCATCGTTGCAATGTCTGAGTCACCCAGAGAAAATGACAAGCACACCCCAAGATCTAAAGCTCGTAGTTTAGTGAATGCGAGAAGTGGTCTGAATACGTCCAAAGTGACGATCTTCGACTCGGGAAGCTGGGAGACACCGAGAATAGCGCTTGAAAGGCTGTCCTGGACTTTGATGTGGCGCATTGCGCTACATTGAATGTCGTCTTGACTGGATCGGAGCGTGCGAAAACACCCCGTCAAGAAGGCGGTGGTCGGTGCTTCGGAGACGATGAAGACTACTGTCTGCAGGGACCCACATCCAGGTTCTATAAAGGATGTGACGGCGGGAACACTATATGCGCGAAGTTGTAAGCTGCGCAGGTTGCAGAACCACGAGCGATCAGCACTGTCTGAGGCTGCTATCGAATCACAAGACGACACTAGGAGTCCTTCATGGACGCTCCACGAAGGAACGACCAAGCTTAAAGTTGTGAGTGATTTGACCTTAGACAGGCGTATAAGATCTGCTTCGCTAATTGTCGATGACTTGAATTCTAAGGTAGTGAGGCGAGGCAGCTCAGAAATGGTCCGAATGGCAGAGGGGCCGGCGTCCCTCATCATGGTCATGACAGAATGTTTGCTTATGGACATCTTGTGGAGGTTGGGGCAAAGTTTCGGTAGTGAAGCGAAGAATGGAAAATGGTGAGGTTTATGGAAAAAAAAATCCAGCTCGAGCGACTCCAAAGTGGGGCTCAGGAATAGCCGAATATACACGTAGCGGGATTGATCCGTGTCTGTCCATGAAAGTTGGCAGAGGTTGGGGAGTAAAGGGTCGGTAGTGCGCATCATACTTAAAGATTGCAGCCGCTCTGTGAGGGCTAATCGAGATCGAGAACGGGTAACATTTTCACGTGCCAGAGGGGGACATGATAGTTTACGGATGCGAGATGCAGCACGTTGGAATGATGTGGATGGCACAAATGCTGAGCACAAGTCCTTGGAAATTTTAGTCAGCTATTACGGTTGCCATGTATTAATGAGTATGCGTACATCTGAGACATTCGGTTTCAGATATTGGAGCAAGGGCCACAAGTCTGATAGTTCAGACCATAATAAGTCCAATGCCAAAGGTGATAAGGTACGACAGGTCCGAGCCACAGCGTTAAGCTGGCTATATGGTTTGTCTGCTTCCCACAGCGCAGCGAGTATCCTCAGCAGGATTTCGTCTACTAACAATGCGTGATGCATGTTAGATGTAATAGGAAAGAAGTCGGATTGCGGAGAACGCGCAGGGAGATATGTGTTGGTCGAATCTCGCTGAACAGGAGAGGGTGATAGACTAAAAGATCACTATCGATCGATTGCCTTATGGAAAGCCAGGCGCTTGTTTTATAACCGCCTTGAAGGCAATAATTCGTTATCGGGAATGTTGGGGACGAGACTTCCAAAACATAATTGTTTTTGTACTGGGCGGATTCATATACTGTCATCCATGCCATCATGGAGACCATTCGACATGTGAAGTCGGGAGAAGTAGAAGGTTGGTGTAAAGTTGCAGGTTTGATGATCGACTGCGCACTGGCGGAGGTACCGTGGAACTATGTTGAGTCCAAGATTCGTCGGTCACATATATTGTGATTGGCGGCAAAACCAGGAATGCAACGTTGCCGAAGACAGGAAACACTGCATCCCTCTCATCCGAGGGATATCCGCAAATGACTCCTTATTAGCTATTCCCAAATGAATGCGAGGAAATGGAAACCTAGCGCTGACTTTGACACAATGTCAAAAATGATCACGGCGGTGGCAAGCCCCTTTGCGAGGGAAAGTTCCGGGTAAGCCGTGGGGCATGTGTCAAAACTTTAGATTTTGACTCGCGTTAACTTGTGAAGCACGAGATCGAGATCTTAGCTTGTTAGCGTATAACTAGGATGACTCACTCCTGTGATTTCGTCGTAAGAAGTACAGAGCAACTGCAGTATAATATCGCATGTGCGGATCATAATTATCCTTGTCCTATTCTGGGAGTCAGCTACTCGGCGGCGGCAAGTAGCGGCCTGAAAGGATTTTTTAGAGATATCTAGATTTGATCTGAAGTCTAGGATGCAGCCGAGCATAGTTTACATACATGTCTTTGCCTTGGAAAATCGAGTGCCTGTCGCGCTGGTCGCCCGGGAGGCCAAGAGATGCATACCATCTAGGCTATTGCGTATCTAACCCCGGTGGACTCATCAGAAATCTAGTTCCATAAAATATTAGATGACAGGACGTCCATTGAATTAAATAAAGCCCACCTATTATGTGTACTGAGTCTATACCTCACTTGACTCAAGTTGGGCAAAGCCGAAATGAAGCGAAAAACCAGCGCGGCACGGAGGCAATGCGGGTTTGGTGGATTCTTCTGCAATGTGGTTAATTGTTACGCGCAGAACGAGTATGCACAAAGAGCCACATGGTGGACTGGCCAGGGTTCTTCGGTAAGTTAGTTGCTTTCGAGCCTGCCTAGTACGGTAGTATTATGTCGTATTGCCTCGGCCCTCGGTCTAGTGCTGTGTGACCAATTGGAGGTACCAGCGCTAGCCACGCAATATACTGAGATGCAGCATCATTATATTGTATTTAGTTGCATATGAACGCGGTGTAGTAAACGTCGAACGTTATATTGTATGAATGCGACCCCCCCACCACTATACGACCCCCTCATTCCTGTTACCTTCATGACATGACGATCCTCGATGGAAACAGCGACAATGATCTTATTCGTTTGCTCAACACCATCCAAGATCTTTCTGAGCAGCTTACACAAAGCCGGTCTATATCAATCTCACTTCATGCCTCAGCCGGAGCTGTAAAGGTTCGCCTCCCATACTGTCAACCTAGAAAGCTTCGACTGACTGATTCACAGGCTCAAGCGGCACATACGCAGACGGGTTTTGTCCTCCGCAGGTGGGATGTTGCATGGGATACATAGAGTAAACTGACCGTGCTTCCCGCAGATTCAACCTCGACAAGGCTCAAGGTTTGCCCACCTATTTATGCTGTTACAACCTTGCTGATCTCGCTCCTTCGAATAGATGTATATGACGCTGAACTAGAGCACATGAACACCTCTCTTGCAGCTGAGAATCAGACGCTGCAACATGATAACAAGCAGCTTGGCGCTCTCATTCGGGAGTACGAACAAACACTCGAGAGTGTAATGAGTGCATTCCGCAGAAGAGCTGTACGTGCATACATTTACGTAGTGGCAGCTCATTCATAAAGAACATCCTACGTCCTCTTCACCCTTTCTACAATCGTTGTACGCGAGCAGCGTGACGTCCAAGAACACGAGCTTGCTCTCATTCGCGAATACGAATCCAAGCTTATTGCGAAGGAGTCGGAGGGCCTCCTCCACGCGCTGTCTGCTAGCACAGCCCAATCCGCTGCCCTTGGGCGGATATCAAATGTGCTGCGCCACCTCGTGCGCATACTACATGGAGAAGATGTCGAAGGTGCCGATACGCCCGAGGCTAAGCAAAGAGATGTGGGGGAGTTTGATTTCGAAGAAAAGGACGACTGGTCCCTTGAGAGGGACTGCGAGCTTGCACGGCTGGAACGGGAGAACGCCATCTTGCGGAGAATGCTCGTGATGGACATGCAGGAGATAGACCCAAATACTAATTTGAATATTACAGATCATTCAGTGGACCGTTCACGCCTACCTGGATCACATCCCGGCTCCAGCAAGCATATTACTCAACCTCCGCAATTGCAGAAGAGAATATTAGCCGCAGTACCAGGCGCAGTGGGACCGTATGGAACTTACAAGAAGAGTAAAACAGAAGCGTAGTGCACATCTCACTGGATGCATGTCTGTTAGCGATCGTCTCTTCAGTCTACATATTCATCGTGTTATTCCTCGTGGACTTTCGTGTATAGTGCAAAGGCAGGATTGTGGATACCGTCATTTTTCAATACGTGAAGTCCGCGCGGAAGAGCTGGACAACTTGAACTCCATAACTAGTACTTACTACTACAAACAATTACCGGTTCTTGGTCAGTTCCCTCAGATTTCCCTGACAGCAAGAGGTTAAATGAAGGAATGGTTGGGTCTTCCTATGGGTAGAATATAAGAGTCAGTATAAGTATTCTCTTCAATCAAAAACTAGCCCAGTAGACATTTTACGCTTGGTCAAACCTTCAAGAAGTACAAATGTAAATGACTAAGCATACTTTAAACCCCGCGAGCGCCGGAGATTGAAACCAAAAGTTGAGGGTATCATTAGTAATCGACCAAACTTTCACCGTCGCCACCAACATCGACGATGAGCTCCTTTACTCGCCCACCTCCGGGCTTGCCACCCCCACCGCCAGGCATGCCTCCACCACCAGGATTTACACAGGCGTCTACCTCAAAGATGCCTCCTGAAGTCCTCGCACAAAAGACGCAGAAGTGGGTGTCCATGCAGAAGAAGCGCTACGGTGAGAAGCGCAAAGGAGGATACGTTGACATGGGCAAACAGGTGCGTGCAGCTGGTATGTAAACTTACAAGTGTGTTGAACTAATGGGTCGTGCAGGACCTGCCTCCGGAACACGTTCGTAAAATCATCAAGGACCATGGTGACATGAGCAATCGCAAGTTTCGCAATGATAAGCGTGTCCACCTCGGCGCCTTGAAGTACGTCCCTCACGCCGTAATGAAGCTCCTCGAAAACATCCCGTACCCGTGGGAGCAGGTTAGGGAGGTTCCCGTCCTCTATCATATCACTGGTGCAATCACATTCGTCAATGAAATCCCCCGCATTATCGAGCCTGTCTATCATGCGCAGTGGAGTTCCATGTGGCTAGCCATGCGTCGGGAGAAGCGTGATCGTAGGCATTTCAAGCGTATGCGGTTCCCGCCATTTGATGATGAAGAGCCTCCGTTGGATTATGGTGATAACGTGCTAGATGTCGAGCCTCTTGAAGCCATTCAGCTGGAGCTCGATACAGAGGAGGATTCTGCCATCATTGACTGGTTTTACGATCCAAAACCGCTGGTGGACTCACCTGCGGTTAACGGTTCCTCATATCGCTATTGGCAACTCACTCTGCCTGTTATGGCGAACTTGTATCGGCTTGGGAGAACCCTGTTGTCAGACCAACCTGATAATAACGCAAGCTATCTTTTCGACAAGAAGTCTTTCTTCACTGCCAAGGCTCTGAACATGGCAATTCCTGGAGGGCCGAAGTTTGAGCCATTGTATCGTGACATGGATGCGTTCGATGAAGATTGGAACGAGTTCAACGATGTCAATAAGGTTATCATTCGCCAGCAAATTCGTACCGAGTACAAAGTCGCTTTCCCCCATCTCTATAATTCCCTCCCGCGGTCTGTTCATCTCTCTCCGTATCACGCACCCAAGAACGTTTACATCCGCACTGATGACCCCGACCTGCCTGCGTTCTATTTCGACCCTCTTATCAATCCCATCTCTTTACGCGGCGCTACTCCGAAGAATACACCGCTCATTTCCCATGAAGACTCCATCTTCGGTCCGAATGACGCTGATGATGACGAGTTCGAGTTGCCTGACGAAGTGCGACCGTTCCTCGAGGACAGGCCTCTTGAGAACGACCTGACTGCGGATGGTATCGCCTTATGGTGGGCGCCTGAGCCTTACAATCGGCGCTCTGGTCATATGCGTCGTGCGCAAGATGTGCCCCTGGTGAAGAATTGGTACCTAGAGCATTGTCCTCCCAACCAGCCAGTCAAAGTTCGCGTATCGTACCAGAAGCTGCTCAAGTGCTTTGTCCTCAATGAGCTTAAGACTCGGCCTGAAAAGGCGATGACCAAGAAAAATCTCTTCCGGCAGCTGAAGGCGACGAAGTTTTTCCAGACAACAAAACTTGACTGGGTTGAAGCCGGTTTGCAGGTGTGCAGACAGGGGTACAACATGCTTAACCTCCTGATCCACAGAAAGGTAAGTTTTTGTAGAGACCGCTGGGATACATTAAGGCTAATATTCGTTCTCAGAACTTGAACTACTTGCATCTTGACTACAACATGAACTTGAAGCCAGTAAAGACGCTCACTACCAAGGAGCGTAAAAAGTCTCGCTTTGGAAACGCCTTCCATTTGTGCCGCGAGATCCTGCGTCTTACGAAACTCGTCGTTGATGCCCATGTTCAGTTCCGCCTGGGAAATGTCGACGCTTTCCAACTTGCAGACGCACTGCAATACATCTTTGCTCATATCGGCGCGTTGACTGGTATGTACCGGTACAAGTACAAGGTTTGTACAAACTGTGTTAAAGGCAGAGTCTCCTTACTGGCTTCTACCCAACTAGCTCATGAGACAAGTTCGCATGACAAAGGATCTCAAGCACTTGATCTATTACCGTTTCAACACTGGCCCCGTCGGTAAGGGTCCTGGGTGTGGTTTCTGGGCTCCTGGCTGGCGTGTCTGGTTGTTCTTCATGCGAGGTATTGTCCCGCTACTCGAGCGCTGGCTCGGTAATCTCCTCGCGCGTCAGTTCGAGGGACGCAACAGCAAGGGCATCGCGAAAACCGTGACGAAGCAACGTGTCGAGTCACACTACGACCTCGAATTACGCGCGGCCGTCATGCACGACATCCTTGACATGATGCCCGAGTCTATCAAGCAGAACAAGTCGAAGACGATTCTGCAGCATCTCTCGGAGGCATGGCATTGCTGGAAGGCGAACATCCTGTGGAAGGTCCGACCTGCCAGGAATGCATACTGCGATTGAGAACATCATTTTACGGTACATCAAAAGCAAGGGTGATTGGTGGTGCTCAATCATGCACTGCTATAATCGTGGGTGTATCTGGAGAGGTGCTATGGTTGACAAGGCGGTAGCGAGGGAAAGTCGGCTCACTTGCCTACTTGAAGACTGAGCAGGAGAGGCTGCATGGGTACTTGGAGGATGGACCGCACATCAGTGCAGAAGAGGCCGTTGCAATTTACACAGCGACCGTCCATTGGCTGGAGAGCCGCAAGTTTGCTCCTATTCCGTTCCCGTAAGTGAGAAAGTCTAGTTCCATGTGATGTACTCACCATTTTTTAGTCCACTGTCGTACAAGCATGACACAAAACTCCTTGTGCTTGCACTCGAAAAGTTGAAAGAGGCATACTCGGTCAAGGGTCGTCTTAACCAGTCGCAGCGTGAAGAGCTCGCGCTCATCGAACAGGCGTATGACAATCCACACGAGTGTCTTTCGCGTATCAAGAGACTACTTCTCACTCAACGCGCCTTCAAAGAGGCCGGTATTGAGTTCTTTGACACCTACGACAAACTCATTCCATGCTACGACATCGAGCCTGTTGAGAAGATCACCGACGCCGTAAGTTTTAGTCTCTCACTCCATTTCGTGCCATGCTGAGGACGTTAAAATAGTATCTCGATCAATTCCTCTTCTTCGAGGCTGATAAGAGAGGGTTGTTCCCTGCATGGATCAAACCTGCCGACACAGAGCCCCCGCCGTTACTCGTGTACAAGTGGTGCCAGGGTATCAACAACTTGACAGACATCTGGGAGACAAGCGAGGGCGAGTGCAATGTGATGATGGAGACCGTCTTCTCAAAGGTGTATGAGAAGGTCGACCTGACTCTTCTTAATCGTCTCCTTCGTCTCATTCTTGATCACAACTTGGCGGATTATATCACTGCGAAGAATAACACGGTGTTGACCTACAAGGACATGGCGCACACAAATGCGTTCGGTCTTATCCGTGGTCTCCAGTTTTCTGCCTTCGTCTTCCAGTACTACGGCCTCGTCCTCGATCTCCTCATCCTTGGCTTGCAACGAGCCAGCGAAATGGCGGGTCCCCCACAGATGCCCAATAACTTCCTGCAGTATCGCGATTCATCAACGGAGACTCGTCATCCCATCCGCCTGTATTCCCGCTATGTCGATCGCTTGCACATCCTCTTCCGCTTCTCCGCTGATGAGGCAAGGGACCTCATCCAACGTTATTTGAGTGCCAACCCTGATCCGACGAACAATAACGTTATCGGGTACAACAACAAGCGCTGTTGGCCTCGGGATTGTCGCATGCGTCTCATCAAGCACGATGTCAACCTGGGAAGAGCAGTCTTCTGGAACGTCAAGAACAGCCTGCCGCGCTCGCTCACGACCATCGAGTGGGAAAATACCTTTGTCAGCGTCTACTCTAAGAACAATCCACAGCTTTTGTTCTCGATGTGCGGCTTCGAGGTCCGTATCTTGCCAAAGATTAGGACGATGGGCGGCGAGCAGTTCTCGCTGAAGGATTCCGTGTGGAACCTCACCAACGAGCAGACGAAAGAGAGAACCGCGCAGGCGTTCCTCCGCGTCTCTGATGATGGCGTCCAGCAATTCAACAACCGTATCCGTCAAGTCCTTATGAGCTCCGGCTCCACCACTTTCTCGAAGATCGTCAATAAGTGGAACACTGCTCTCATCGGGTTGATGACATACTACCGCGAAGTTGTCATCCACGCAAACGAGCTCTTGGACTCTCTTGTGAAGGCGGAGAACAAGATTCAGACCCGTGTAAAGATCGGCTTGAACAGTAAGATGCCCTCCCGTTTCCCGCCTGTCGTCTTCTACACGCCGAAGGAACTCGGTGGTCTTGGAATGCTTTCGATGGGTCACGTTCTCATCCCGCAGAGTGATTTGCGATGGTCCAAGCAAACTGATGTCGGAGGTTCGCCCATTCTCGATTTTGATAGCCAATCATTGCTCACGTTAGTTCATTCGAACAGTTACACACTTCCGTGCTGGTATGACCCACGAAGAGGACCAGTTGATTCCGAACTTGTACAGATACCTTCAGCCATGGGAGGCAGAATTTTTGGATTCAGCTCGTGTCTGGTCTGAGTACTCCATGAAGCGGAAGGAGGCAAATGCTCAGAATCGTCGTCTCACTCTCGAAGATCTGGAAGACAGCTGGGACCGCGGTATTCCTCGTATCAATACCCTCTTCCAAAAAGATCGTCATACGTTGGCGTATGATCGAGGTTGGCGTGTGCGTACGGATTGGAAGCAGTACCAGCTACTGAAACAGTAAGTCAATCTTTACATCTAGGTTTATTGTCGACTAACAAATCGCCCGTTATAGCAACCCCTTCTGGTGGACGTCTCAGCGTCACGACGGAAAGCTCTGGCAACTGAATAACTACCGTGTCGATGTGATTGCCGCGCTTGGTGGTGTTGAGGGTATCCTGGAGCATACTCTCTTCAAAGGCACTTATTTCCCCACCTGGGAGGGTCTCTTCTGGGAGAAGGTATCTGTATTCGAGGAGTCGATGCGTTACAAGAAGCTTACCAACGCCCAGAGGTCAGGTCTTAACCAGATTCCCAACCGTCGGTTCACGTTGTGGTGGAGTCCGACCATCAACCGCGCCAATGTGTATGTCGGTTTCCAGGTCCAGCTCGATCTCACGGGTATTTTCATGCACGGAAAGATTCCAACCCTCAAGATCTCGCTGATCCAGATCTTCCGTGCTCACTTGTGGCAGAAGATTCACGAAAGTGTGGTCATGGACTTGTGTCAGGTCTTCGACCAGGAGCTTGAGCCTCTCCAGATCGAGACGGTGCAAAAAGAGACCATCCATCCTCGTAAGAGTTACAAGATGAACTCGTCCTGTGCCGATATCCTGCTGTTCTCTGCCTATAAGTGGAACATCTCTCGTCCTTCACTGGTTACAGACGTAAGTCATTTTGCATTAATATATGGGACTTAATCTTGATCTGACCGTATGTTCTTTGCAGAACAAAGACGTCTTGGACGGCACGACCAGCAACAAGTACTGGATCGACGTTCAGCTTCGTTGGGGTGATTTCGACACCCATGATATCGAGCGGTACACTCGTGCGAAGTTCCTGGACTATGTGTCCGACTCTATGAGTATTTACCCCTCGCCGACTGGAGTCATGATCGGGATGGATCTCGCATATAATCTATGGTCTGCGTACGGCAACTGGTTCCCTGGCATGAAGCCTCTGATCCAGCAGGCCATGGCCAAGATCATGAAGGCTAATCCCGCTTGTCACGTCTTGCGCGAGCGTATCCGCAAGGGTCTTCAATTGTACTCTTCTGAGCCCACGGAGCCTTACCTCAACAGCCAGAACTACTCGGAGCTGTTCTCCAACCAGATCATCTGGTTCGTCGACGACACCAATGTGTACCGTGTTACTATCCACAAGACATTTGAGGGTAACTTGACAACCAAACCCATCAACGGCGCTATCTTCATCTTCAACCCCCGTTCTGGACAGTTGTTCCTGAAGATTATCCATACTAGTGTGTGGGCTGGTCAGAAGCGTCTCGGGCAGCTTGCGAAGTGGAAGACTGCTGAAGAAGTGGCTGCCTTGGTCCGTTCGTTACCTGTCGAAGAACAGCCGAAGCAGGTTATCGTGACTCGCAAGGGCATGTTGGATCCTCTCGAGGTTCACTTGCTTGACTTCCCCAACATCGTCATCAAGGGAAGTGAGTTGCAGTTGCCCTTCCAGGCTTGCATGAAGATGGAAAAGTTCGGTGACTTGATCTTGGTGAGTTAGTCCATACATTGTTTCTATCATTGCTGATATTGTTTCTCGTAGCGTGCTACACAACCCCAGATGGTCCTGTTCAGCTTGTACGACGACTGGCTCAAGTCCGTGTCTAGCTATACCGCGTTTTCTCGTGTTATCCTTCTCTTACGTGGCTTGCACGTCAACAACGAGAAGGCAAAGATCATCTTACATCCCGACAAATCAACCATCACGGAGCCGCACTTCGTCTGGCCCACTCTTACCGACGATGAGTGGATCAAGGTTGAGGTTGCAATGAAGGATCTTATCTTGGCTGTAAGTGGTCGTACATACTTGCAAGTACCTTTACTCATCTATTGTATCAGGACTTCGGCAAGCGGAACAGTGTTAATATCGCATCATTGACCGCCAGCGAAATCCGTGATATTATCCTCGGTCAAGAGATCGCTGCCCCCTCCGTACAGCGCCAGCAGATGGCTGAGCTTGAGAAGAGCTCCGAGGCGCAGGGCCAAGTCACCGCCATACAAACGCAAACCACCAATGTTCACGGTGATGCGATTCAGACCGTCACTACGACCAACTACGAGCAACAGGTGTTTAGCAGCAAGTCTGATTGGCGTGTCCGTGCCATCTCGGCAACGCATCTTCCCCTCCGTCTCCAGCACATCTATGTCTCTAATGATGATGTCAAGGACGATGCTGCTTCATATACCTACGTGTTGCCGAAGAACATTCTGCGGGCATTCATTACTGCAGCGGATCTTCGCACTCAGGTTGCAGCCTTCATATATGGCGCCTCGCCACCGGACAACAAGCAGGTCAAGGAGATCAAGGCAGTCGTATGGGTACCTCAGCGTGGAAGCAACAACAGCGTCGAGCTACCTTCCCAGCTGCCAAAGGATGACTTCCTGCTCAAGGATCTCGAGCCTCTTGGATGGATCAAAACACAAGCACTTGAGCTCAACCACCTCTCCCCAACAGACGTCACCACCCAAGCCAAGTTAATGGCCGAGCACTCAGAGTGGAGTTCTTCGTCGATTTGTGTTGCTGCTTCTTTCACTCCTGGTTCAGTGTCGCTGTCTGCTCATCAGCTGACGGTGCCTGGCTTTGAATGGGGCCGCAAGAATGTGGACAATTCTGCCAACCCACCCGGTTTCAACCCCAACATGTCGGAGCGGGTGCAACTGTTGTTATCTGACCGTGTTCTGGGCATGACGCTCGTGCCAGAGGGCAAAGTCTGGAACTACGGCATCGGTCTTACCCAATTGTGGTCGGCCAATTTGTCGTTTGCCGTCACCTTGGACACGCCGTTGTTGTTCTGGGCTGAGGAGCATCGACCCGCTGCGTTCTTGACATTTGCAAACCTTGAGCAAGGCGATGATAGTGCTGATGTTGAAAATAGTTTCGCTTGATTTATTACTTGCTGTTCTGCGTGTAGCCAATCTTACTTGTAAAGCTAGTGCATATATTCCACACAATGTTATACTTTCTTCATTCCCGTTAGCGTGAATATTATTGGTACAGCAGTGTACATATCTAAGTATGTGATGACTCCAGCTGTTTTGAACCTAAACTACACTAGCACTGTGACATGAAGGGGAGATATGTTTGGGAAAAAAGTTAATAAAAAAAGAGATCATGAAAAACATGCTGAACCAGGATCAGAATCAAAATCAGTTACACGGAACCCAAGCAAAACCACCGACCCCACCTTCCGCACGAATATCCGAAAAGTCCGGTAGCTCACCCTCAGCCTTTTCCGACCCAGTCGAGTCCAAATCCAAATGCTGCGCCAAAAGCATTTTGCTCCCTCTGCGCGGAGGCGGGGAGAGCGACGTGATCTCTGGGGCACTTGGAAGACGCTCTGAAGTGGATGGGCGGAGCGGATTGCGCGGTGGGATCGTGGGGAGGGTAGGGGTTGCGAGTTGCAAGAAGCTGGGATGGTTCTGCATCGTTGTGATGGGCGTTCCTGGGAGGGGTGGCGTTGTGGGTGGTGAGTGGGCAGTGATGCCGCTACCACCGTGGGTGAAGGCAGTGGCTTTGGGGGTGCTGGGATTGGAATGGAAGCTCGGTTCGGTGCAAGTAAAAGTGGTGGGGATTGGGCTTTCAATGGCGATAACATTACTGTCATATGGCGACATGCTAGGCGGCGAGGGCGCGCTGAGGATGCGCAGGCGCTGCTTGATCGATATGCTCCGCGAAGAAGCAGCGCTATCCGGACGCGGTGGTGGGGAAAGGACATCCGTACTGTTCCCACTGCTCGAGCTCTGGCAGTGTGCAGGTGAGTCTGGGCGAGGGGGCAGTACACCTGAGGGCGGGGGCCGGGGAGCAGTCAAGCTGAGCCTCAATGCACGCTGTGCGATGGACGTCCGGAACCTCGTTTTCTGAGACTGCTGCGGCTGCTGTGGCTCGGGCGGAGGCGGAGGCGCGAAGCTGGGTGCAGGACGCGGCGGGGGCATCGACCTGCGCTTTCCCCCACCAAGACTAAGGCCCACACCACGCTGCACAGAATGCGGATACACAGGACTCGACCGCACACTCGTACTACTCACACTACTCGACCCACTCGTACGTTTCCAGACCGC
The DNA here is from genome assembly GCA_029603245.1 of Rhizopogon salebrosus TDB-379. Taxonomy (NCBI): domain Eukaryota; kingdom Fungi; phylum Basidiomycota; class Agaricomycetes; order Boletales; family Rhizopogonaceae; genus Rhizopogon; species Rhizopogon salebrosus. The sequence goes on along the minus strand of MU837040.1, from coordinate 130,433 downwards.
CGCCCCAGGGCTATCCGTGCTCGAAGGGCTCGAGCAAAGGCTGAGCTGGGACTCATGGGGCAGTTGTGGTGGTGTGAGAGGGAGCGGCCCGCTGGGCGGCGTCAAGCGCTTCGGGAGTGTTCGTGACCAACGATGAGAAGGCGTGGACGAAGTAGTAGATGATCTTTCTACGCCTGAACCCGAATTCGTGGTAGACATAGTAAGCACTGACAGACGGGCAGGATCGGGCACGGGCACAGGCGTGCATGCGCGCGGAGTGCTAGCGGTGGTAGTAGCAACTAAATCTTCCGTGGAGGTCGGGATACTGAAATTGTCCGCTGTGTCTGTGAGCTGGAATATCGTGTCTGCAGGAGAATGTATGGCCGTGGGCTTCTTGCGCGGGGGAGGCTGGAGGGAGTGCGGGGGGGTCGACTGCGGGGGAAGGGAGGATACGAGGGTGGGCGGGGAAGGCGACGGTGAGGGTGACAAACGTTCGTCTTCTTTGACGATCTTGAGGTCAGGTGCAGGGATGCCATTGATGCTGCCGTTGCCAGTACTGTTGCTGTGGTACACACTCGGGGTTGCACCGTTGTATACACTCCCGTTCGACATGATCGTGCTCGACCCGTCGTGCACGGATACGAAGCTTGGTGCTGGCGACTCCGTCCGGATCATAGGCGATCCACTCCTGGTGATATTCGCGCCCACACCCATACCAATGTTCATCAAGCTATGCCCAACCGTCCCAAAGCTCTCCTCTGTATGTTCTCCATCAGCTTCAGACAATGACGGCGAACGAGACCGAGGTCCAAAGATGCCCCTGATAGTCTTCGTAGTAGACGTCGAGGACCTAGGAGAGTGCATCTGCACACCCGTATGCGTGTTATTGTTATCGTTATTGATCATGACAGCTGAGATGTTTCCCATGCGCTTTGAATGCAGCTGCATGGATTGCACTGGAGAGGGTGAACCAGAGCCTAGATTAGAGCTGGAGCTAGATGATCCCCTTGTACTGGCGTTTTGAGATTTCTTGCTTGGCTTGCGCGCGAGCGTAGTTGTGTTTGGGGGTATGACGGGTGGGGTGAGCGTTGGCGACCTTCGCAGGCCCTCGAGAGAAGAGGGGACCGGAATTGGGGGCTTGGATGTAGCATCCGGCAATGTTGAGGATATGGACGGAGGAGAGGCCTGTGACCTTGGCGGTGACCTCGATGACGCCGAGCTGCGAGGTGAGGAAGCGGAGGATAGAGGGGAGGTGCCGGAAGATAAGGATGCTTGGAGGCACATAGAGAGCATGACATCCATGTCCCCACGGGGCTCGTGACCGCCGAGAGTGTGGGGCGTTGCGGTGAGACCTGCGCGCATAGATCTGGAGTGCGAGATTAGAACATGTAGGGGTATAAAAATGGACAGGGAACGGGACAAGTAAAGAACGTGAATGCATGTCCAAGAAAGCACTGAATACCAAAAAAGCCCAGAGAACAAATGTACAAGAACTCAAGACCCACCTTTCCCGCAGGACAATTGTTTTTATAGCACCAATCCACTGCTGTCTCTCACTCGGATCCTGCATCTCGAAATGCCAGACGAAAGAGCCCTGCTCGATAGCGACGACGGTACCGCTTGGTTTCCCACCACTGAGTCTTGCCCCGCCGCCCCTGCCATCACGTTTGCTGCTAGGCCCGGACTGCTCTGTTACGTAGATAGCGGTGTCCTGGGTGATAGGTAGCCGGTGAAGCTCCAAGGAAGAGGAGACATTAGATTTGAAGAGATGGAGGTGGATCACGTGGGCCGGTGCATCGCTCTCTGAGGGACCCTTGGAGGCAGTGGTCAGGACGATGAATCTTGACTTCCACGACTTTGAGAGAGCATAAACAAGTAGGGATGATGGGGGACAGAACTTTGGGAATGTGCCGGCAAGGGTGACGTGTGCGGTGAGAGAAGCAAGGGAGGTGGGAAACGGCGGGAGAGGCGGTGAGGCGGGGGGTGTGATTGTAGGTGCGGTTGAAGGAATGTTTGAATGGGATGGTGGAGGATGTATAGGAGATGGCGAGGATGGCGGTGAGTCGGTGGTTAGTGGCGGAGGCTCCTGTCGCGTGTCAGGGTCAAACTCCTCCTGAGAATGATCGGGATTATGGTAGCTGGCGGCATACTCGATGAGACCGATACTTTGGGCAGCAGCGTCTCTGAGTCTCTCTCGTTCCTGTTCCTCCTGGACATATGAATATGGGCGGGAGATTTCGATGACCTCGGAGAGGACAATTGGTGGTGAGGGTTGAGGTCTTGGGATAGGCTTCTTGCGCACGAACGAGAGAAGGGAGTTACGCGGTTTCCGGGTAGATGTTGTGCGCTGGAGTTGTGGTTGAGGGGATTTGTGTGGTGGAGATGGAGACTGGAAGCGCTGTTGCGGGTGAGAGGACTCATGGGAGGAGAAGCTGGTAGAGCCGGTTAATGTAGGAACGACGGAATCTTGGGGTTTGTAAAGTCAACAGCAGGATACATGAACGGGGAAAGACGCACCATAGGGATGGCCAGCATCATCCACGAGCTCCTTTCCCTTGCCCTTCGGTTCTCGGGTGGTGATGCTTCTGCGTCTGTTGAACGAGTCTCCACGACGAGGGGGATCAGAGAAGAAATGGAGGGGAGACATTGCGGCTGCTGGAGTATCAAGACTCTGCGAAGAAAGCGACTACTTGGACGATATCGAGTTTAACGTGGCAGCGCCGAGGCGGTGGTACACAGCAGTGAGATCATGATCAGTCCACTGTCAAAATGAATCGATTTGAACAAACCTGGTTCCATGGGTTCATCCACGTCGACGACGACGACCAACCTTCTCCATCAGACGATGCCATGAGGCCCAAGCAAAACTGATTGGCAAATAAATTTCTGACTTGCGTGCCTAAATTCATTATGCAACTATGTCACCCCTGATCCGAGGTCGGCAGCAACCCCTGCCACATCAGCTCTCCCCATCTCCTCGCTTAGATTTGGGTTCTCAGTGCGGAACCGTGGAGAACGCACCGCCAGTGATGATTCAGACTCACTCGGTGATCCTGCTTCGCCGCATACTCGATATCCGATTGCTCAGCATTCATCCTTGTTCTCATCTACTTCGGCCCTTTGCTGCGATCATTCGAAGTCAACTACATTCAGCTTAGCCCGTTCTCAACTCAGTATAAAACGGACGCCTACCGGCGTGCGGTAGACAGTGCCCGGAGTACATACTATCACGCGTTCGCAAATGCTGCGTCGCCGACAGCCTAATCACAGCCTCTCGGGTAGAATGACCTCCTTGGCCTGCCGTGGATCTCCCAATTTGTGACCTATGACAAGTGGCAAAAATCCAATTTCCCCGCTTAGCGCTCGACCATGGCGACTCCTGGCGACTCTCCCATTCCATTTTATTACGCTTGCGCTTGTTGCCTGTGCCTCGTTGTGCCCGTCACTCATGTTGTTACGTCCTAGTAGTTCGGTGGCCATAGCTAGCGTTGTCTTGGGTTCCCGACGTTTTCGTGGGTACGGGTTTTTCATCGAGCGCCCCCTAACCCCGCAGTCAAATTTGCTGACTCGGACGCCCGCTCACACCCAAGCCTTCAACTGCTCCCGACCGTGACCGAGTCGTCCGTCGCCGAAATACGTACCGCTGCCGCCCGGCATCCACAAGTGCCAAGTAGCTCAAACTGATCAGCCTGTTGATAAGTTCCCCACATCGTCTACTCCGTAAATAGCACTCGCAGCGATGACATCTGCAGTTGTCCCGCGGACGCATTGCACACCAAAAACGGTGGCATCTGGAGTCCGGGTGAGATTGCCGAATGCGAAATGTTCTTATTAATTCAATGGATTTGTCCCTTCAGCTTAGCTCGATGACTTTATGCTGCATGTATTTCTAAAGTGTAGCCACCAGCTGGAAGTTACTCTGTGCCCTAGTAAACATTTTTATTCATGCGGCTCGCCGATACGACACGAGTATAATGTGCTTACAGCGGGCTCGACTCGGACGTCGTGGTCTTGAATGCCAAAAACAACCGTCTTCCTTCTAAGTATAGTCTGACTACGGGGGGCGAATAGACTTGGCCGGGTTACCGATGGAACTCAAAGAATGTAGTCTCCCCTGTGCATGGGCGGTCATTCCTTCTTCGTATGAGCCGAAATGCTAGTATGAAAAGACTTTGAATCGGCACGCGGCCAACCACGAGTGCGTCTTTTGTTCGTTGCATGTAACGTTTGAACCGATTACTGAGGTGACTACACCGGCACTTGAGCCACCACCGGCATTTAAGCCAAGCAGCTACCACACACTCATCATTTGTCTATCAATCCATCGGATAGCATAGAAATGACTGCAATACATGCCTCTTTAGTACTGTGAAGCAGGGGAAAAGGGGCATGCATGCTACAAAAGGGAAATATGCCCTGCTTGGATACTAAACAATGGACCGAGAACGAATGATTTAACCATTGGCTCCAAAAACCACGTAGAATGAAGGTTTCGTATCTATACTACGGTTACCATATGGTGATAAATATACGGAGTACAAGGGCATGCTGCCACTGGGATGCCGAACGTGGGGACACTGTTAATCAAAACAGATATACCTGATTTAGAAGTTATGTTTTCCAGGCTACACGCGCTTGCACTTATGATAGTCGCGTCGCTGGGCCGTACACTCTCAATCATGGTCGGCTGTCCGCAGTCAGTCACGAGGGAAAAGCGACTTGCTAAAGCAGAGCAAGAAATTGCTATCAACCGAGGAGCAGTGGAAGGTGGAAAATGAAACTGAGGAACGCGCGAAAAATGGAGAAGCATCCACCTACCAGTGCGTAGAAAAGGCCAACACGAGGCAAGTTGGAGGCACCAGTGGCTAAACCGGCAGCTGTGAGGGCACTACCAGTGACGAAGATGAAGAAGCCGCTGATAGCGGCTTTTGCGCGTTCTATTGCCAAATATGGGGCTGGCAGTGCAACATTGCAGGCAATTGTTACATTAGAATTTCAATAAATGAAATGATCGTTGAAGCTTTGAAGCCTGATGGCCTCAAAATTAATGCACAGCACCTACGGGGATTGCTGTGGTGTTTTATACCTGTCTTGCCTGGTGAGACGGCAAACCCTTCACATCCCTGGAGGCGATAAGTTACGGAGCATTGGCTCATCTGATTCATCATGGAGCATCCAGTTATGTTAGTGTCGGACGAACAAGTGGAATCCTGGCCGGGAGTCGGGTTCAAAAGTCGAAAGTCTGGCAGTTCAGTTCAACCAAGTGTGTATACAATGGGATCCCAGAGATCGACTGACTGCAGGTAGGTGCCCAATATTCTGACCTTGACGAAGAAACCCGTCTGCACATTGATCCGATTGGAATTCACCCTCACACACTCGTCAAAAGAAGGATGGTGAATGCATGCTATTTTTGGAGACGATAGGAAATCTGTAGAAGTCGCTAACTGACGCACGCCGTCACGGTAAAGCAGAAGTGGGAGTAACAGCTTCCAACGCCGATCTTCAGAAACACTGCGCGTATTTGGGCCTAGTGTTTTGGTCATTCTTGTTGAACATCCTCACGACCTTGTGCTTGCGACCCACGGCAGTCGACGATAGGCAGTAGTACAGTACGTCGCTGTTGTCTTCACCGGCAGTAGTTCGATTTCACTCAACGTATTCAATGCAGCTTAAGTTACGTTGGCTAGAATCATCCAAACTAATTACCCATTTGTGCGCCCAGGTATCATCACAATTTACTCATACATGCTGCAAACGCTCACCACTCTCAAATTCTGTCAGGACGAGTATGTGGAATATCGATGTTCCATTAGATTCACTACCTGTGATTGATACTGTTAATAGGCCCAACGAGGACAGTGGCCATTACCTCAACTTCTTGCGGCAGGTCATTCCTTGCAATTCCGATATTAGCTCGATCCACTTTTTGAAGACCCCGATGGAACGAGCACAGACTGTTTGGGATTGGATGCAGATTTATGCATACGTTGTGCAATGTGGAGAACCAAAAGGCCCGATGCGGGCGGAGCAAAATAAACGACGCGTTGCGAATATAAACTTCTGCTATTTCGGTGACCCAAGTCGTCTCGATTTGTCCAAGCTTCAAACGCCAATTCTAGAACTGACATCTTTGCTATCATGATTGTAATAATAATATGTACTTGTATATCCTCGCCATCCCATGGTTGAAGCTGAAGCACTGACTTGACTGTGTTAGATTTACGTAAAGGCTAACCGGCAAGATGCAGAGTGTGTGACAGACTTTTCCGAATATTCCGGACAGACTGAACCTTTATCATATGCAGTGCCTGTCTGGACTCTGACAGAGGATCGAGTTCTCATTGAGTGAGTACAGGTACTAAGTATCCGTAGAACCTCCTGTTGGCGAACAAGCGTCATGTTGGAGGCCGTCCTCAGTTTCATTTTTACTGGCTCTCAAGCGTGACTAGTCGCCAATGCATGTCTCATACTACTGTACAGGCGCTAGCTATGATCGAGGCTATCGATGCCATGCGCCAACTTCCGCCAGTTTCCGCTTACGAACGTTCCAACCACAGCGACAACGTATCGATGACGAAACCGAAGACATTGATAACAATGGGATACGTGATCAAGGGACCACTGTCTTTTTTTCCATTGGTCTGCCCGTAAAATTAACTCGTGATACCTCGACAGGTTCGTGCCGTCAGTTCCTGGAGCACCGGCCGTGGGGCCACCACACTGGCAGCTCCCGCCTTCGGTCGCTTATAAGTGAGGTACCTACTACTATCAGTGGGTCACCTGTCCTTTTCTCCATTGCGCTTGTAGTAACCATGGCGGAACAACTTGAAGAAGTCGTCACTAGTCTTTTCTGGAATGACTATATGAGTGGTCCGTCATTTCCTCTTAATTGATTTGTGAACGGAGTGGGATCATGCTGAATATCGGTTCCAGTAGCCAACTTTACCCTGATGTCGTATGACTACCGTCAGTAGCCTTCACGAACCTTTTACTCCCGCTAAGCGCAATGATATGATCCAGTGCTTCTGCTCGAGAAAGAGGTGATACAATAATTATTTGCTCTTGTTCGGGTGTTCACTATCATGATTGACCTAGGTCAATTATGTTTGGGTGAGTGTCTGATCTTGATATCTGTGGAATTACACCAACCTGGTAGTTGGATTGATTTGCAGAAAAGGCAGTGGTCGCTGATGTCGTGCCTTTACCTTGTTGTAAGCTCTGCCCTGTTATTCGTAACTCATTTCAGAATGTTTCATTTTATGTTGTGCTAGGTTCGATATCTTGGCCTTTTCCTTGCAGTGTACGTCACTGCAGTTGTCCCTCACACTTTGTACATATATGCATGTTGACGCTCACATTAGCGTTGTTGGCTGCTGTATGTCATTTTAAGCTAAGAGCCATCATTAGCTGACTAGTGTTAGGGGGAGGTCTTTTGTATATGCCTGAATCAGTGAGTGTACCGATAACCTTCATCTTTTAAGAGTCTAAGTTTATCGTGTTTCAGCCGTACGTCCGAAGCTTCTTCCACAGCTGAAATCTCACCACTCGCGGAACCTCTTGTGTAGCTGTGACTATGCCATATTTATCCTGAAATGCATTCACTTACCATACAATTGAAATAGGCCATGGCCTTATTGTTTTCTTCTATTGGGGCTTCTCTGTGTATTTTTGCATCGCAGAAGGCAAGTTATTCATTGTCGAACCCATGTTTCATCATACAGACCGTTTTTGCATCTCTAGTCATTCTTATCTGGCGCCTCTACGCAATATATGACTGTTCCAAACGCCTACTGTATGTTCTACTGGGCTTGTTCTTGCCCATTGTCGCCCTCTTGATAGGGACAGACATTTATTTATGGAGTCTGCCCAGTGCATTTTCGGGTGGGTTTTGACTTGAATGGAATCGGCTGCAAGTTGATCCTCAGCAGTGACCGAGGTAACGACTCCGAATGCCAGATACTGCACGTGGTCATTCCACCTTGGTCCCCTGCCTGCAATCTATACTTCCATTCCCATAATATGTTATGACTTTTTGTTAGTGGTTCTTGCGTCCGCTTTCCTCGTGAAACACCTTAAAGAACGAAGGACCATCAAAATGAGGCCCAATACCTATGTAATAATGATAGTCCGATACCATATCATTTATTTCGTCTTGTGAGTATGCATTATCTGCATGCTCTGTCGGTATTCGTTGACTCCCGCTAGAAATCTGGCGAACCAGATCTCAACGGCACTATTATGGGCTCACCTTCCGGTATGATACTCTCAAACTCAATATCCTAGTCCTCCAGAGATTCTAACGCTCATATTCACAGACGCAGGTGATTCAATTATCAGCACTCTTCAGCGATACTGCACCGTTTATTCTCGCACCCCGCCTCATCATTAGTATTTGGGACACGCATGCCAACGATACATGCGTAAATGTCAGTACGACATTCGCAGACTGCGTATGTTGGACTTCACCACCAGCCCCCGACTCCGAGGAGCAAAATATAGTACCCACATCCCCTGGATATGTATGAGTGAATGTTTGGTTTAGAATCGCTGCATAGGAACACAGATTCAGTGTTGTGACACTTCAAAATACTCCACCCATGGTATTACATGTATACTGCCTCGTAATGTCTCACTCGTCTCGTCCCAAGATGTTTAAACTCCAAACGCGCCCTCTTCTGTACATTTCCGTTCATAGAACCGCCATTCTATTACATTCGTCCTCGTGCGCTCCTGCTTTGTTATCATTACAATAATATGTACTCCTATATGTGGCTGGTCCTCCTCATTGCATGGCGAATACGACGCCAGTATTTGTTCTTCCCGATATAAGGAATAATATTGTACAGAAGCAAGCCCTGCATCGTACTGGCACTTTGTGCGACTTGACAAGTATGCGTCAGTTGGTTGATGCCCCTTGTGCCACATTAAATAACTATCTTTTGGTTATCATTCAGAGACAAGGTTAGGCCTCGGAGATGGAGGATGTCAAATTAAGGATGTCATTTCGGTTAGATGCAGTGGGAGAAGCAAGGGCTTCTCGGAGAATGTCATTCCCAAACTGGTCGGTTCGAAGTACCACATATCTTCGAGTTTCTGCAGGCAACGATGAGTCGATGACACTTGGCTTTATGTAAATTGGGGCTGAAACTTTCCTTTGGAAGATGCATTCCTGAAATAATCTGCTTGAACCAAGACTAACGGGTCTGAGTGCTGATCACCATTATTCGTACCATGATTCACGAATCTACCTTGATCGGGCTCGGACAGCGTCACGCTGATTTCGCCAATGGAGAGTTCCCCCAGTTCCCCAACCCTGTAGTTGCAACTTGGAACAGTCCCTGAACCCGGCCCGCCAGGCAACTCAGCTGTGGGAACTACCCAGATTACTGGGACTTGTTATTTTGCTTGGAGCCTTTGGGTTCACATGCCTTCCAATGGTATTTTGGTTCACCGTATACTAAGGAATCCCGCGTGACATCTTTCCGCTCAATTCGCTGCGACGGGTACCGGTACCCGGGCAACTGACACAAAGGAAGACTGATAGGCTCCAATGCATAAGATAAATCTCCTGAACAACAACGCACGTCTTTTACTAGTAGTCGTCTGATATAATGGCCACACATTACGATTGCATCGTGGTTGGGGGCGGCCATGCAGGTTCCTCGGCAGCCCTCGCCGCTGTAGAGGCTGGATGTACCTCTGTCCTCATTGTCGAGAAAGCCCCAAACGAATGGGTGGGCGGCAACGGCTACTTCACGGCAGGGGCGCATAGAACAGTCCACGGGGGGCTGCAAGACCTCCTCCCATTAGTGCGCAACGTCACACCAGAGCAAGCAGTAAATATCGACCTAGGCCCTTACACAGCCGAAGACTTTACTAGGGACATTATGCGTCTTGGTCAAAATAAACCAGATAAGAAACTGGTGAAAACCATGGTGGAACACTCTAGAGAGGCGGTGGAGTGGCTCACGCAGAGGGTGGATATCCCCTTCATCCTGTCTTTCCACCGTCAGGCGTATCAAGTGAATGGGAGACAAAAGTTCTGGGGTGGTTTGGCACTCAGCACTGAGGATGGTGGAAAGGGGTTAATCAAGGCTCATATGAAGGCGCTAGAGAAGGCTGGAGTAGAGATTTGGTTCAAGTCTCCTGCAATCAGGCTGATAACTGAAAAGGGGACAGTAACGGGCGTTGTTGTTCAGACAGGAGGAACGGAACTAAATCTTTCTGCTTCCTCTGTAGTGCTGGCAGCAGGAGGTTACGAATCTAACTCGGCGCTTCGTGCCAAATATCTTGGTTCGGGATGGGAGAAGGCGCGGGTAGGTTGAAACAATTGTTGAATAGACTTAAATGCGGGGACTGAAATCATGGTGATGTGCAGGTTCGAGGAACTCCTTTCAATACAGGTGATGGCTTTGCCATGGCCCAAGCTATTGGTGCAAAAGTTTGTGGAGACTGGGCAGGATGTCACAGCACGTGCTGGGATGCAAATGCCCCAGCCGACGCGGGCGATAGGGAGCTCAGCAATCAGTTCACGAAGTCTGGTTATCCTCTCGGTATCATGGTCAATATCAATGGCCACCGCTTCGTCGACGAAGGCAAAGATTTCAGAAATTATACATATGCCGAATTTGGGCGACAGATTCTTCTCCAACCGGAAGGATGTGCATTCCAGGTGTGGGGTGCAGACATGGTTACCATTCTCCGAAAAGAGGAATATGGAGATGGAATCGTTGAGAAGATCCTTGCTGGGAGCATCGAGGAGCTTGCAGACGAGTTACTTGAGAAAGGGCTCAGGGATAAAGACGGCTTCCTCAAGACAATGCGCGATTACAATATGGCAGTCCAAAACCATCGAGCTGAACACCCAAACATCGGATGGAATCCCGCAGTCAAGGACGGGCTCTCGACACAGTCCACAACAATATCGTTGGAGCCCCCAAAGTCGAACTGGGCAATGCCGATTGATCAGGGGCCCTTCTTGGCTGTCAAAGTCGCATGTGGGATCACATTTACCTTCGGCGGGCTCGCTATAGACCCGGATACCGCTGGTGTGCTGTCAAAAGAAACAGATGGACCAATACAAGGCCTCTTCTGCACCGGGGAGATGGTTGGTGATTTGTTTTATAGCAACTACCCTGGAGGAAGTGGACTGACTGCTGGGACGGTGTTCGGGCGCAAGGCAGGACGCGAAGCAGCTAAGCTAGCTGGAAAGTTGGTCAATTAGGAAACTTTAGAGTATACGATGTCAGACAATGAAGATTCGGAATTTCGAGTGCATCTAGGACGTACCTTTCTTCCGCTTTGGGCAAAGATTTAAGGTGGTCATCATGGGAATTCTCGTGGTTAATTGTTAGTGGCCATGGAGTAGACTTGGCGATTTACTTTCAAGTTTCAATTACGTCACATATCAAAGTAGCCGCGGTGTGATTGCGGCTGAGCGCTGAGCGCTGAGCTTTCAATTGCACATCAGCGCTGCGGACAGAAGCTTGCTTAAGCTTGTAGCTTTTATCTACAGAGCTTCTACGCGTCGGGTTTCTAGCTGGCTTTCCCGACGCACTTCAAATCTGCAGTCATACAACTACTGAGCAACCGCCAGTGGGGCTCAGTGGAGTCGTTACCGCCCGAGCCTTATTCGCCTGACCGTTTGACGTTACGACCTCCATGACCTTGGCACACTCGGACGAGACTGTGGTCGGCGCCGGCGGTCCACATAACGCGAGAGAGAAGTCTGCCAGCCTGTCAGAACATGGCAGCCGGCAGCATGCTTTCAGAAACATTAATTCTCGAACTTCAAAAAACCGGGGCATGAGCTATGACGCATCACAATCCCAAGTCTCACCTAACGGATCCTCGCAAGGAATATCAAGAGCCCCGCTTCCTGATACACCATCAGCCCGAACGGGACCACCGCGTTCTTTGTCCTTCACATTCTCTCACCCCGGCTCTCCATCCGCCCCGCTCCAAATACTTGTCAATGGTCAGCCGAAACACGGTGATATATTGGAGAACGATCTAGGAGAATGTTCACAATCATCCTTTCAACTTCAGCCCGCCCGCTCATCGAGCTTCCGGAGTGCGCTTGAGCTTAGCCCTTCTCTGGGACAAGCTACCCCAGATAAGAAGGGTAAAGGGAAGGAAAACAGGTTTTTCGATCGGTTCCAAGATTCTCCGACAGAGGAGAAGCCGAAAATATTTTCGGGGCATTCTAATGATATAGTGGAAGAAGAGAAAGAAAAACAAGGGAAGGAGACGAGGAAACCTGTGTTTCGCCACCAAACAATGGTGCCTGCTCACAGGCCCACTGATCCATCCATTGAGGATCTTCAGCGCTCTCAATCTCACCCTCCCCGAGAAACCAACTTGAAGAGGTCAGGAGCATCCGCAAAATGGAGCAAACTACGCGGCCTCCTACCTGCTATCATTCGCCCTGTGCCATCTGGCGGTGCCGTGCCACACTCTGTGGTCACCTCGCACGAAGTCAACATCACTGATGAGCTCATTACGGGTGGTTTATCCACGTTGATGCTGGGCTTGTGGTTCGAACATGACGAGAAAGGGCACCGGCGTGTCCCTGTCCTCCTCCATCGTCTGCGTATACGGATTAGTGACAGTCTACATCCTTTGCAACAGCATAAAGCTGTGTTCCGTATCGAGTGTGAATATGCCAATGGCGCAGCACGTTGGGTGGTTTACAGGCAGCTGCGTGATTTCCTATCCCTTCATGCTCATTACACTTTCTCCAATGCATTCAGCAGTGAGAAGGATGTCTTACCGGAGTTTCCTCGAACTAGTAAGAACTATATATACTTTTCTTATCAATGTCCAGGAGTGTTAACGTGCTGTTGTATAGGCCTTCCTTACTTCAAGTTCCTGAAGAAGGAGTCCAGTGAGGGTCGCGTCAGGCAAACTGACTTTGCTCTCCTGCAACGAGAAGCTCTAGAAGACTACTTGATCAAGCTTATACGCGCTGTTGTTCGTTTGTCCTCGCATGTCATAACGACGATTCACAAACACCACTTCAGATGTTTCACCCAACCTCAAACAGACTTGCAGGTTTCCTTGAGATTAGCGCACTGTTCATCGCTCTTGCTCAGTCTGGCGGTGCGCAATATAAAGCTGGGTTCCTCCGCATTCATGTAGAAGGAAATGGCCCTGGTTTTGGACGGAAGTCAGCACGTTGGCGCGAGCGGAAGGAGTCTCGGTGGTGCGCTGTCCGCGAGAGTTATTTCGTGGTCCTAGAAGAACCAGGGGAGGTACGCTGAGCACCAATTCGCTGTCAACCTTCCATAACGAAAGCATCATCTAGCTTACTGTTTGGGACGTCTTCCTTTTTGATATTGATTTCAAGATCATTCGTCCCAAGCGATACTACCGCAAGGGTCTACACCTCCTGCGCCCAGAGCCGGGGGAACGCGAATTCATTACTGGGGGTAACGTCAATGAGACGGAGTTCCACCCGGCGCCCGAGGTCGACTGCCTTTCTGTAATGAGTAGTATCAAAGGTCGTCTTTCGCGGGCGCTTCGAATCGGTAACAGGTCGTCCCCAAATATCGCAGCCACTTCGGGTGGTGAAACAGGAAATGGGGACCTTCCTAGGCCAGTGCATACGAGATCAGATACAATAAGTTCTGGCAGCTCCACAGCATCATCTCGCCCTCTGACACCTATGCTGGATCCATCTACAAACTTGAATCCTTTGAGGAGTAGTGGTACAGCGGCCGGGGCGAGCCAAGGCGAGACAAACGAGCGGGAGGGAATGAATAAAAAGAAAAAGCGATCGGATGAAGTCTCAAGGCATACATTCTATATTGAGAACTCGCAGATGCGCTTGAAACTGTTCGCAAGAAATGAGGTGAGTATCTCATACATAGTGACTATATATTGCTAACAGAGCGTGGCAATGAGTTTAGCGACAAATGTTACAGTGGATTACTGCGCTTGAGAAAGCTGCTGCTAAGAACGCTTTTGTCAAACCCAATCGCTTCGATAGTTTTGCTCCGATCCGATTGAACGTCGCTGCTCAGTGGCTTGTCGATGGTGTACGTATCTCCTTTTCTTCATATTGTCTGGCATTGACCTAGGGGCAGCGCGACTATATGTGGAATTTGTCTCGGGCTATGCTTATGGCACAAGAGAACATTTACATTCATGACTGGTGGCTATCCCCCGGTACGTTTGTAGCTCGTCATAGTAGTCTACTTATTGATGCAGTGCAGAGCTGCAAATGAGGCGCCCTAATAAGTCGAAGTACCGTTTGGATAGCATCCTTGAGAAAAAAGCCAAAGAAGGTGTCAAGATCCACATAATTTTATAGTAAGAAGGTGTCTCTGGTCAGGCTCTTGTCATATTGATCTGCTTCTAGTCAGGAAGTTTCGAGCAGGACTACGCCCACGGATAGCAAGTGAGAACCAACAAGCATTTTGTAAATTTCATGGACTCACCTGCTATGAAGCTACGCGAAGCAACGGCTCATGGCACTACACCCGAACATTATGGTGCAACGCTCTCCATCGCACTTCCAAACTGGCACATTCTACTGGGCACACGTAAGGTATTTACTCCGAGAACACGAACACGGCTGACATCCTCATAACAGCATGAGAAGCTCTGTGTTATTGACGAGACTATTGCGTTCATGGGAGGGATTGACCTATGTTTCGGAAGGTTCGACGTCAATTCAGATGTGGATTGATTTTCATCGCTAAACAACTTTGAAGATGGGATACGCCACAACACGTCATTGTGGACGACCCGGAGCTGTCGGTAGACAAAACTGAAATCTGGCCAGGTATGTTTTAGCTATGGGGTTAGGAATTGATATTGATTGGGCTTCGCAGGCAAAGACTACAGTAACCCGCGGATCCTTGATTTCCACGCGCTGAACAAACCTCATGAGGACATGTATGACAGAACGAAAGTCCCCCGGATGCCTTGGTATGCTATTTTATGTTCGAGAAATTCCAGCGTTCATCATCTGCACGAAGGCACGATGTTGGTATGCAGGTCGTAGGTCAGCCTGCTCGCGATATCGCTCGACACTTTGTCGAAAGGTCTGTCCCCCATACTATACACGCGGAGCACATCATTGACCTTCTGA
The DNA here is from genome assembly GCA_029603245.1 of Rhizopogon salebrosus TDB-379. Taxonomy (NCBI): domain Eukaryota; kingdom Fungi; phylum Basidiomycota; class Agaricomycetes; order Boletales; family Rhizopogonaceae; genus Rhizopogon; species Rhizopogon salebrosus. Next base: position 115,354 of record MU837040.1, on the reverse strand, counting down.
CATAGATGGAACTATTTACTTCGAATGAAAGTGTGTCTTCCGCCTGGTAGATCCGTGCTATTGGCTAATTCATATTAGAACCATTCCCGGCTCATGCCTTTTCTACTACCTCCGTCAGAGTACAAACCTGGAGAGCTTGACGCGCTGGGTCTAACAGGCACGTGTGAGATGCAGATTTGCAGATCAGCTGGTCCTTGGTCGCTCGGTACTCCCAATCGAATTGAGAATTCGATCCAGAATGCATACCTGAAAGGTTTGAAGTCATGGCTTCTTAACGTGAAGTTCCTAACCGCATCTCTAGCCATCGAATTGTCGGAGCACTTCGTGTACATCGAGAACCAATTCTTCATAACTTCGTGAGTGACCACCTTTCAGCCATCCCTGCTTGCTGAATCCCCTTGTAGGACCGTCGTGAATGACGTCAAGATCGAGAACCGGATTGGCGATGCATTGGTGGATCGGATCATTCGTGCACACCGGGAGAGCACTCCTTGGAAATGTTGCATCCTAATTCCTCTCTTCCCTGGCTTCCCATTTCCCATTGATCACAGCGACGCTAGCGCAGTTAGTCAGGAACAATTTTTTCTAGAACTTTGCACTGATTTATGCGTTAGATTCGAGTCATCGTCGAGTGTCAGAACCGCACCCTTTTTCGTGGGCCCAATTCCATATTTTCTCGACTTCGTAAAGAGCGTATAAATGTGTGTGGGTCTTGTTTACCATTTTATCCCATGTGTTTATCCTTGGTTGTCAGCCTGATGACTATGTCTCCGTGTTTTCGCTGAGAAACTGGGGGAAAATGCGCAACGGTGTATTGACTACGGAGATAGTAAGTGTTCGTGCTCTTATGACTTCGAACCACCTAACCCTGCTGCAGGTGTATATTCATGCCAAGGTATATATACACCAATCAGATGCTTTTAGTTGCATGCTCAAATTCAGCAGGTCTGTATCGTGGATGATCGTTTAGCAATTATTGGCAGTGCAAACATCAATGAGCGGTCGCAGCGTGGCGATCGAGATTCGGAAGTTGCTACAGTCATCCGAGACACTGATATGATTGATGGGTATGACCACCTCGATCATGCCTCGCAATTTCTGATAGCGGTGAACAACAGGACAATGGCAGGAAAACCATTCAAAGTCGGACGATTTGCGCACAGCTTGCGAATGCGACTAATGCGAGAGCACGTTGGTGTGGATGTTGATGCTATGACTGGGCATGAATATATGCCCCGCGGTGAAATCAAACCTGAGGATGAACAAGAGGTATGGGACCCAGAATCCGAGCAAGAGCACGGTGGTCGCGACATTACTCATGCCAAGCACACGACTCCTCTGCGTAATGCGCTGGGCGAGGCAAGCGAGGGTGTCAAACAGGGTTTGTCGTTCGCCGCAGTACCGGAGTCCTGATAGACTGACACTAGATCAAGATGCACACGCCATTGTTGATGCAATCGCCTTGAGTGCTTCCCATCATCTGAAAGAACCTCTCGGGAAGGTGGAACTCCATAAGCCAGACACTCCAGAGCAGGATTTGTCCCTACAGGAGGAGCGTACGACATACAGCCGTGAAGGCAAGAAGGAGCCAGGGTTTGCCAGCGCAATGGTCCCTACCTTAGAAGAGAAAGTTGTTCAAGAGGATCTACCCCCTGCTTCGCGGGCTGAGAGCCCTCCTTTGAAAGACAAGCTAGAACATCAACTGGACGGAGGCCCTGACCCCTCCGAGAAGCACACCGCTAATGGGGAAGCATATGGCGCTCCAGCGCTTGCGTCAAAGGACCCTCAGACTGATGATGAGCCACCTCACGCTGGGTCTGGAGTTGACGATGCGGATGAGCAGGAGAAGACCGCTCCTGCAACAAGGTCTCTACTAAGGAAGCATCTCGTTGGCAATGTTAGCAATAAAACGTGGGCTGTGCCTGTGCCTGCTCCCCGTGTGGATCCCGAGGGCTTTGAGGACCCGATATCTGATGAATTTTGGAAGAATGTCTGGATCGCTTGCGCTGTGCATAATGTATGTTACGTTGGTGTCGAAGCTGTCAACATACTGATTCTTGTTCACAGACTGAGATTTATCGCAAGGTCTTCCACACAGTCCCTGACGATCTCATTACGACGTGGAAGCAATACAAAGAATTCGTTCTTCACCACGAACGCTTCGCTAGGCCGGTGTGTGCCATTGATTTTCTTTCCACTACAGGTTTCTGAAAATACTCTTACCTCGAAGGCAAAAGGCAGCCATTCACCTGATCCAGTAGCACGCATGCCTTCTGAGACGGCGTACGAAAGTGGACCATATCAACAGGGAGGAGTAGCTGATACTACTGAGGCAAGTCACGAGACTTTCCGTAGTAACGATGGAAGGGACGTCTCCCCCTCAAGAGGCCCGAATCCGCCAGACAGAGACACACGTAACCAAAAACCTGTGCATGGTGTGGAGCCTTTTACCCAGCAAGAGCGTGACGAAATGGAGAAGCTACTGAGAGAGATTCGTGGGCATCTTGGTAAGCGCACTCCCTCTCTGGCCATTCTCCTGTTCTCATATTCGCGAAGTTGTGTATCCCACGCGATTCTTGGAAGGAGAAGATATGGCGGGGAACTTCCTGTTCAATGCAGACAGGTGTGTTGCAGCTAATGACATTGTTTCACGTTGTTAACAGCTACCAGGATGTTACCTCTCCCTATCTATGACTAGTTTACCCCCCACCCGACGCTGTCACGGACTACTGCATAAGGACCACCGCATGAATAATCAATTACGCGCATTCAAGTTCCCTACATATACTCGTATACCAGCATGCATCATCTATTCCACTCGAAGATCATTTTGTCCGGGAGTTATTCTGCTATGTATTCTTAAAATCTATCAACGATACACACACCTTCGAGGTAGAGAGCGGAAAGAGCCCGACAATCAATACGCATCTGATGCGAGCGGAATCCGGCTGGTTTGTCTACTCTCAAATAAAAAGATTGCGCTAGAACGCGTCGATACGAGCCACGAACTTCTGGGGGGTGATGGACCTTCTCTCCGGTGATAACGCGTTGAAGCACAGATATCCCCGACGGAAGCTGCTTGATAAGCGCCTTTACGGTATTGGGAATCGTATCTATATGTTATCGGAACTTGTTGTTCGTGAACTCGACTGCTCTCGCGTTCCCTTGCTACGACTGAACGCTCTGGAAGCGACTTACGTCGCGCGGAGCTGTCAATACACTTAAACACGGACTAGAGCTGAAGGGACTAGCATCTCAAGGCGTCGAGGTGTATGGATATGAGGGGATAATAATACCCGAAGGACAATCGCAGAGCATTCCTATGACTCATGAGTACCGGCAACGTGTTACCCTCTAGGGTGATTCAATGTCGAAAGTGAGTGATTCTGTGGCCCGTTCAGTCAAGAAATCTTCGAAGAATTAAAACAGGACCGACCTTCTATGTAAGGTCCGGCGAAAGTCCGATGATCGGTGAGTGCCTTGTGCGAGCTGAACTCATTAAACTTCTCTACGCTCTCGAATAGGAAAATAACCCCTAAGCACGATCTCATTAATTGCCCCGGGCCACAAGCCATGATCAAACGAAAATGCTGCACCTGCATCGTAGCTGTGTCCAAGAGGACTAAAGACCGGGTTGCCAATGACGAGGCTCTGGATCGCAGGTATCTTCGATGAAAGGGCTGCAGCGTCGTCCCACAGGAGCTGCCTTTGTTCCGGGAGAACCTCGGGCTTGAACTTCAACAAAACTATGCCACCCGTCAGAACCATGACCTGAATTCCTTTGAGGGTGAGTCGCTTACTTATGCGGTGAATGGCCATGGTGGATTTTGGGAAGGGAAAGGCTGTTTGGTCACATGAAACCTAGACTTGTGCTCTATATATGCGATGGACTAAACTGTGACTGAAGCTGAATAATATTTGGAAAGACCCACGTACGAATAAGGATAGTTCTTTGGAGTTTATGGATAGTTGAGCTCCCAAGACGTTAACAGCTTGCTAACAAAGGAGCTGCCATCGCTCTACATATGCATCAGATGCGCGACTTCGACAAAAATCTCATAGAAAATAGCGTATGCAACATAACTTAGTCGGCACCCCACAATTTTGATGCGACTAACCCTTGAAACAGGTGATATCACTATTGATATGTAAATCAAGCCTCCATCACAACCATGCACGAACGCATCACCTATTACCCCCTGGCGGTAATTCCTACCTTGATGGAATCACTGATGACCTGTTACCTGGCACAGTCTCGAGCTTGATTTTGTAGGAAACCACCTTTCTGGTCATGCGCAATTGGTGATCAGCGCTCGGATGACGAAGCACTTTTTTGTCACTCCAGGCTAGCCCAATTTCGACAGTAGTGCAGTGCTATGAGTGCAATCTATTCGGTGCATAAATATGTTTCCATTGGCTTGTACGGGCTCTACGGATCACACGAAGCATTGGAAATTAGCATGGGAGCTATCAGGGAGGAGGGAGTGCGCACGGTAGCACGATGCATAGTACATGACATAGCATTCTAGCGAGGGGAGATAATGCAAGTAACGGAGGTTGCTTGGCGGGCGCATAAAGCCGTAGGCTTAACCTTTGGGCGTTGGAGCCGTGACGTCTCCGAAGTTGCACTCCTATCGTCGCGTACCTGCGATGTATCAGAATAAATGGGGAATGAACTTGGCACCACTGAGCAGGGCACGCAGGTAGTGTACACGGTTTGACCAAGTACTTCTTCGAGGTCAATGTGTCAATTTCAGTGTTGCCCCTAGACATTGCTTAAACAAGTGAATGATAGGTAAAATTACTTTGACAAATGTGGGGATGAGAATAACGAAGGCACATAGTTGATTTGCATGGGCAGGTAATTACAAGATCCTGAGGTCTAATTACAGGAGTCCTTCCCATTTGGGAATTGACTATTCACTACGAGACTGCGGGAAAAGATTCTGTAGAGAACATAGTGAAATTGCCCTCTAGGCTGACTCGATGTCAACGATAAGTACGTCGGTGCCTTCAAACTGTTGAGTCAAGCAATCATCGAAGAGTTTCGAACAAGACCGACCTTCTAGGTAAGGCGCCGCGAAAGCCCGATGATCGGTATGTGCCTTGTGCGACTGGTACTCATTCAACTTGTCTACGCTCTCAAATACAAAAATAACCCCTGAAGCACGATCTTATTAACTGCCCACAAACAGTGATCAATGGATAAGGAAAATGCGCACCTGCATCGTAGCCGTGTCCGACCGTCTTACCGGTGATGAGGCTCTGGATTGCGGGTATCTTAGATGGAAGGGCTTCGACGGAGTCCCTGGTGCTCTGTCTTTGCTCCGGGGTGGTCTCGGGCTTGAACTTCAATAAGACTGTGTGCCACTCGTCAAAACCACGACTTGAAGTTTCTTTAAGAGGGTAAGTTACCTATGTGGTGAATGGTCATGATGGATTTCAGGAAGGAACGAAGGGAAGCCTTGGTTAAGTCCGGTCACATGAAACCTAGAGGCATGCCCTATTTATGCGACGGATTGAACTGTGACCGAAGCTAACTGGGTATCAGAATTCATGGTTAGTTGAGCTTCCAAGGCAACGTTAGCAGCTTACTACACTAATACAGGAAATACTGTCGTCGTAGCTACTCTGAATGCGCAGCTTTGCACATGCGCTGCGCTTTGTATGGGCGGTACTGCTCGTGTAGTGTCGATGTCCCCAAAGAGGAAAATAGTTCCTGCCTGCGTATGCAACATAGTCAGCTCGGCACCCCACGATTTTGATGGGACCAGCCCTTAAAAGTGATATCACTGTTGGTATGTATCCATCAATGATCGTACCCAAGCACGGACACATGGCGATTCTGGCTTTGATGGAATCTCTGATAAATTGGCACCGCTCTGGCACCGTCTTATAGACTTGAGTTTGTAAGAAACTACCTAATCAGAGTACTATAGAGTACTCCGTAGTAAAATCCAACCCACTGATGCGCGCAGTTGGTAGTTAGCGCTCGAATGATGAAGCACTTCTTCGAGAATGTGTCAGTTTTAGTGCTGCATGACAAATGCCCCTAGGGAGAACGTGTGAATCGTACATAAAACAACTTCTAATAAGTGCGAGAATCAGAATAACGAAGACAGCGTTGATTTCCATGGACAGAAGATTAGGAGATCATGAGTATCTAACTATGGGAGTTCTTCTATGTCACCAGATGAAGGGAATGACGCGCGCAGGAACTCTCTGCATGTATGCGCGGTATTCTGCACCAACGGCAGGATCCGTCATGATAAGGTCCTCCTACAGAATAAGTCAACTATATGTCATTAGTATACGATGCTCACCTCGATGGGCATCTTGATAGCGAATGCGGCAGCCGTGATGCCGAGCCCCACAAGTGGTGCATAGGACCAGAACATCACTGAACAAAGCGCCTGCTGGATAAGTACGGCACTATGACGACGTCAGAAATGGTCTAGACCTGACCGAACGCTGTCCTGAGGAAGTAGACGACTCACATGTACAGCGGATGACGCACCACCGCATATGGACCACTCTGCACGAGTTTGGGTTTCTCCCGTCTCTGGTGAGGGTAGTAGATCAGCTTATTAATACGTCACAGAAGAAAGAAAGGTCCACACCCCAATCGCGTGCCATTGATTCCCGAGGTGCGTGAATGCTCGTTTCATGAACCTAGTAAGTAGAAACGTCGATGCGCACGCTGCGACTCTCAGAGCGACCTCGGTCTCTTGATCCACATAGGTATTAGGTAGGCTCATACGTTGCATCCAGCTAGGCTGCATAAACCGATTGACCGTAACACATATCATGTATGTCACAGGCGGGATGAATGTCGCCAGAGCATGCACTGGGGTCACGACCTTACTGATGAGGGAGGTCGGTAGCTTGCGGATAGCACCAGCCTCTGCTTCAGCGACTGGTGCAATGGCGCGCATGCTGGATATGGAAAATTGTACGAACCAAAATGTCGTGAATGTCACGAATCCATCCACAACTTGGGGTGATGGTACTGGAAGGGAGAGGCCGGCGATGTAATACATGCTACTCTTTGGCTGTCGGTGACTTTCCAAATGATAGTTCGTGGGGCGTTTATAAGTTTCTTTACATGCTGCGGATTTTGCCACTGGGAGTTATGTGGAGTAGGTTATTAGGTTATGTCTCTATCACTGGTGCGGTCCTCACGGATTAGCTGTGTCGAGTGAACTGACAAAATCCTTGGATCGGTGGCAAGGTTCTTTCCCACCGTAGAGCGGCGCGGACATATGTCACTTCCAACAGCAAAGTAATACCTCTATTTATGTGGTCGCTGCCTATATGTGTTTATCCAAGGGAAGCTGTTTGAGTCTCAAAGTTGTAGCTGGGTCTGAATTTTTCCAGTAACGTGACATGTCCTACTTAGTAATACTCGACTCTCGTAACTTGTAAGGTTACATACAATCACCATCGGACGTAAACACATCGGCGACTTGAAATCACTAGCTCAGCATCCTTCAAGCATCTCAATTGGTTCTCGGGAAAGCAATTTCATTCCGCACTCTGTTGTAGTCGAATGACATGCATCAAATGTAGGGCTCCCTGGCTTCCAATGTGGTCAACGTTGTTCAAACATTCAAGCTTTGAGCCTCAAGGCGCAAAGACAGTCGATTTCTGTGGAAATGATTACAAGATCAAAAATGTCTAACTATGAGAATTATTCCCCCCCGGGATTGATGATTGCCCGACGCATTACGACTAGAAGGAATGACTATCTTCTGAAATTTCTTCGTCTATAAATGTCCGGCTATGGGAGACTACATCACGACGTGATGACACGTGCGGGTACTCTCTGCATGTATGCGCGGTATTCTGTGCCAACGGCAGGATCCTTCATGATAAGGTCCTCCTACATAATAAATCGACTATGTCATCGGTATATGATGCTCACCTTGATAGACATCTTGATAGTGAATGTGCCGAAGGACCAGAACATCACTGAAAAAGCACCTGCTGGATAAGCACGGCGCTATGAAGACGTCAGAATGGTTTAGACTTGGCTGAACATGGTCCCAAGAAGTAGACAACTTACATGTGCAGTGGATGGCGCACCACCGCGTATGGACCAGTCTGCACGAGTCTGGGTTTCTCTCGTCCCTGGCGAGGGCAGATCAGCTCATCGATACATCATGTAAGAAAGAAAGGTCAAAGGTCCGCACCCTCAGGCTGATCGCATGGGCTTGGTTCCCGAGGTGCGTTAATGCACGTTCGATAAACCTAAGGAACACAAACGTCGGCGCGCACGCCACGACCCTCAGAGTGACGTCGGTCTCTTGATTGATAGGCTCATGCGTTTCATCCGGCTTGGCTGCAAGAACCGGTTGACCGTGAAACATAGCATGTACGTCACGGGCGGGATGGATGTAGCGAGACAATGCACCGGGGACACGGCCTTGCCAACGAAGGAGGTCAGCAGCATGCGGATAGATCATAGCACCGGCCTCTGCTTCAGCGACCGGTGGAATGGCGAGCATGTAGGATATGATGTAATAAAAGAACCTGAATGTAGTGAACACCACGAGTCCTTCTGCAACTTGGGGGTATGGTAGTGGAAGAGTGAGGCCAGCGATGTAATACACACTAATCTTCGGATGTCGGCAATTTTCCAGATGGAAATTCGCGAGGCTTCATTTACATTCTGTAGTTTCTGCTGGGAGTATGTAGCTTACTAAGTAGGAATCGTCTCTATCACTTATGCGGTCCTCACGACGCCATGGATCATGGGGCCCATTATGGAGCAAAAGGTGTAATCGTTGATGGACTGTGTGCGGTGAGCTGATATAATAAGCATCTGGGAAGACCACAACCACTATCGGACGTAAACGCACATAATCACAAGCCCTACACTGGCAGCACTGAGAATCCTTGAACATCTTGTTGAAGTCGCGTGACAGTATACTCACCTGGGTTGCGAGTAAGCCTTACTAGGCTGGGCGATTGAGCGCATCGCCAAGCCTAGTTAGGCTTGATTATCGGGCAACCCAGGTGAGTATACTCACACTGAAAGTCACGCATCAAACTCGCCCTCAAGAAGGGTCGTCGAAAGGATCCAAAAGTGGTCAAGACTGGCAAGGCCCCCGGAAGGATTAGGTTAGCGGAAACGCAGCGCTGGCGTGGGGAATTGCAAGATCATGGACGTCTAACGCGTCCCCCTTGGAAATTGATGAATCAATGTCGCACGCAGACTCTCTGCATGTACAGTTGCGGACAAGCAAACTCGACAAATCTGGACATGATCAAAGACTGATTTTTCCTGCTTGCACAAATGACCGAGAACCCATTTTTAGTGCAGAATGTGTTGGTTGGGAACCAAATCGACTGATTTGCACGAGCAGAATTTAAAAAAACTATCATTTGAGGATTTTTGGGTCAAAAATTTGGCCAACACCCAAACAATTCGCTAAAATCACCAAAAAAATATGCCAATCGCTTCCTTTTGATGATCTGTAAATGATACCGGTGAAACATCAGAAATTTATCGAGTCAACCTGGCGCTAAAATATTGGTAAGTGCTGAGGTAATTGCCCTTATTTTGCCCCAAAATGTCGCAAGCTTTCCTTATGGCCCCCTTTCAACTGCAAACGGGTGAATACATCCAAAAACACTGGAACATGTGGTATGCCCTATTGAGGCTACAGAGGCCAGATATGAACTCAGGACTAGGCCAATGTTCCAAGAGAAGAAAACACGGTGTGACCGGATGTTAGCACTGCATGAATGGTTTTCCAATTGAAGACGAGAAGATGTTCAAACTTCAAACATTCCTCTACTCGCGATTCTTGGGACTTCCGACGATCAATCACGTACTACACTGGGTCATTTTCCCTGTTCCGCACTCGAGTCCTGCACCCGCAAGTCCAGCTGCTCATTGACCTGCTCATTGAGCAGTGTTTGTATGCAGCCAAGCGTGTAGCGTCGCCTAAGTACCTCTCCACCAATGAGAGCGCTCGCTTAAGCCTGAAGAAAGCTTGAAATTGTAACGCAAACAGAGACCGTTCTCTCAGATGCGACTGAGCTCTAAAATTTGTATGTTTAGTATATTGAGATTCAAACTGCACTGCTATGTTTTTCGTGGCAACTGGCCTAGTGTTCTGCAAATGGCTGTAATCGAGTCTGCACAGATGCTAATTCTGGCTAGAGACCACTTCGCCGACTTGCCATCTCACGACTTGTACTCTTCGGACCACTCTCAGACCCCAAAAGGGGTACACAATGTCTGTTCAAAATGGCCGAAAATTTGGCCAACCCAAAAACACGTGGGAAAATTCAAACGACACTGGTTTTAAAGGTAATTCGACCCTCTGAATCCGTTTCTGCACCCGGTTTGGTGCCAAAAAATTATCCTGAGCCAAAAACAAAGTTGTCGAGTTTGCTTGTCCGCAACTGTATGCACGGTATTCTGCAGCAACGACGGGATTCTTAATGATAAGGTCCTCCGATTCTGTGCCATCTATAAATACGATGCTCACCTGGATGGGCATTTTAATGGCGAACGCTGCCGGGTCCCACAATGGGCGCATAGGGCCTGAACATCACTGAAAAAAGCGCTTGCTGGATGAGCACAGCACATCAGAATGATTTAGACCTAACTGAACACGGTCCCCCGGCCCGTCGGGCCACGAAAGTGAGCGACTTACATGTAGACCGGATGACACACCACTACGTATGGGCCGGTCTGCACGAGCTGGAGTTTCTGCCGTCGCTGGTGAGGGTAGCTGAATAAATTATGGATTCATCACATGAGAAGGACATAAGAAAGAAAGTTCCACACTTCAATCTCGTGCCATTGATTTCCGAGGTGCATTACTGCACATTCAATAAACGTAACGAGCACAATGCCCACGCGCAGGCTGGACTCTCAGAGCGACCTCGGTCTCTTGATGCACGTAATTATTTGGTAGGCTTATACGTTGCATCCAGCTAGGCTGCATGAACCGATTACAAAGCATGCGCTTGGGCAATGGGGATAGCACAGCGGTACGAAGGTGGGATACGGCGAATTGTAAGAACCCGAAGATCGTGAATGACATTGAATGTCACGAGTCCGGGGATGGAACTGGAAGAGTGAGGCCAGTACCCATGTTCTCTCTTTCGAGTTGGACTTAAAATAGGATTGATGTCCAAGACGGAAGTTCGTTTGTAGGCTTTTATATCCTGCAATATGTGAAGCAGCTTACTAGGACTCGTCTGGTCGGGTCCTGACCCCGTTATACAGCAGAGGGTGTATGGTCATTTCCGAGGTGTCGATAATCCTTCCGAAATGTAATAGTCATCGACAAACCACTAGTGCTTAGCCCTCGAGCGCCAAAGATGCTTCGGCGAAATTGGGGACGGCTTCTCAGGCCTCAGGTTCAACCAATTTGATTTCGCGGCCTGTTGAAAGGTTTACATTTCAGATTCGGCGCCCAGTGGCGAAAGGAAAAGCAACGAAAAAAGCCTCGGCTAAGGGCCGGCCGCACTTCTCAACTCGATGCGCCACTGTCAGTGGAGCAGTTTATGAGTGAGTTGCAGTTATGCGTTTAATGAACTGAACGATATCCTTTTTTAAGGTCTCCAACTACAGCATCGAGGTGCACATGGTCCGTGGACTGAACTTCGACGTGAGTCTCTATTACATCATTGCATGGAACACGCCTCAAAGTTAGTCTTTATGACGGCACCTCCGTTTCATTCTTCAAGACACATGTTTAGGCCGCCTCGGTGCTGGAACTATGTATTGTGCTCGCGGTCCGACCGTCCGACCAATCACTATATCTTGAACGACTGGTATCCGAAACAGTTGATTATCGTCATCTCTCACCATGTCTACACCCGATGCTTTTACGTCGAAGAAGCTATACGACCTCAATGGCTTGGTCGCACTCGTGACTGGTGGTGGCACAGGCATCGGCTTTATGATTGCTCGTGGCCTCGCTGCTAATGGAGCAAAGGTGTACATCACCAGTCGACGAAAGGAAGTCCTTGACGGGGTGGTTGCGGAGTGGAACGCAACCAAGGGAGACGACATGGGGGCTATGATCGCGTGAGTTCTCTTGTTTCCGTTTGTTTTGTGCAGGCTGATCGATTACTATCTGCAGGCAGGAGATGGATGTAACTCAAAAGGATAGCATCAAGGCTGGTGTAACGAGAATATCCCAAGCAGAGGGAAAACTACACATCCTCGTAAACAAGTACGGTCATCTACTCTTGCACTGTTTCACGATTCATCCTGATAAAATGAAGTGCTGGACAATCAGGTCCTCTATCATGTGAATTGAACAACCCATCGCCGACTGCTCACAAGGAAGCCGGGCCACTCAGTGAATACCTCTTCAACAATGAATCTTTTGAGGAATGGAGCTCCCTTTATGCGATCAACACCTTCTCGATCTACTTCACGACTGTAGCGTTTTTGGACTTGCTCGACAAGGGCTCTAAGGATAGAGAAGGCTTCTCTTCAAGTGTCATCAATATCACAAGTATCAGCGGGCTCATAAAGGTCGCACAAAGACATGTAAGCAAACTCGCGTTTGCGTTCGCTTAGCATCTTTGACGTTAGTGGACCATCAAAAGTTCGCCTACAACAGCTCAAAAGCCGCTGCGTCTCATATCACCAGAATGCTTTCGACAGAATTTGCTCTCAAAGGTATCAATGTTCGAGTCAACGCTATTGCACCAGGCGTGTATGAGAGCGAAATGACCCACGACATCATTTCGGGTCAGGCAGCAACCGATGCGGTTGGCATGCCAGTGGTGTCTGTGCCAGCGAAGAGGCCCGGGACGTGAGTTCATATCGAACCCCTGACAGCGCGTTCACTGACACGGGAATGTATTAGTGCCGCTGAAATGGCTGGCACCGCCGTTTACCTTGCATCGCCTGCTGCGGCTTATATGAATGGGCAAGAACTTATTATCGATGGTGGGTATTTGGCTGTGAATCCCTCTAGAGTATAGTATGTTGCGCGGTGGGATTATTCTTTCTTTGGGGCATGTATACTGTATTCCGAGTGCTTGTAGATTATGTGAAGCCAAGGTGGTAGCTGTGCTACTTCCCAAATTCCAAATGTTTAAATTGCGTACGAGTCGTTCAAGACCATCATACTTGCATGGCGCAGAAACATGTTAGTGTAGCATGTGGATACATGGAATGAAAGATTGTATCATCCTTTGCGTTCTGCACAGTGCAGATGGGTGCCCATAGTCACGGTGGATGATCGATGAGGTGCGAGCGAGGTTAAAAAATGCCCTAGTAGTAGTAATAGTTCAGAGTGAAACCTCTGTCCTGTGTCACACGCACCTTCACATAAACTATCACGATTTCCTAATCCTTCTCCACCCCCCATCCAGACCATGCGCATGCACATGCACATGCACATGTATCGAAGTAGTACCACTCTCGTTCTTTGATTTCACAAACATCCCAGCACTATAATACCTCGTTCCGCCTTCCATAAAGGCCCTTCGATGACCTTGCCTGTCTTATGACGGTAAACGCTCTCATCTCTCCAGAGTCTGACATCTCCTCCTCAGGGTAGAGTTCCTCTGCGAATTCGAACTCCTCTTCAGAGCCCAGCTTCCCGTCCTTCGACTCAGGGGCTATGTTCATACGTGACACAACCCTGCAGGATCCCAGCTTCACCTTGATCATAGTAAATCAGGACAGGATCGGCAGAAACGTCAAAGCGATCATTGAGAGCGTTGGAGAGCGCAGGATCGTTCGGACGCGTTTGAAGACATAAATCTCGTGTTCGTCTGTTTGTGACATGTTGGTGAGAGGTCGACCGGTCAAGGGCTTTTGCTGAATCTGAGAGTTTGTATAGTTATATTACGTCACTTTAAGTACCTTGTTACTAAGGAACCCCTATCGCGAAAAGACCGTCCTCGCAGTTTTACTGGAAAATATATTATCTAGGCACGGAGTAATATGGAGTAGACGCAGTAGATCCAAATCGAAGTGATCCAAGATCCTGCTCAATACCATCCACTGCTATTCTGTCAAGTCCTCTGAAATGTTTCACAAAGGTAGGAATGGAGGAAGGATCTACCCAGCGACCTGCCATCGTCAAAACCTTGATGGTGGATGGTACTGCGACTTGAAAGAGGCTCAGAGCGTCTCTGAGACCAGGGACCGGCACTGGCTTCCGGTGGCGCCTATTAGCGCGTTGAAAGCCAATGTCAACAAGGCTTAGTTCGTGGAGATTGGGCATCGAAAGGCGGGAGACGAGCGACGTAAGCTCATGACTTGAATCGATCTCTGAATTGTCGATGCCGAGAACGAGTCGCTCGAGCTGCGGAAGGTGAACCTGTCCGGCGGGAATGTCAACACGGGGTAGATACAGAACGTCTCCGTGTTGTTCTCGTCGCTTAAAACATATATGAAGCTCGCGTAATGCGCACGAGACTCGAATCATTCCTAGAACTTCATCCACAGCGGTTCGCCCGGTTGTGAATCCGTGATGAGTGTAGTTAAGATAGGTGAGGCGTCCGTAAAGCTCTGGCAGCCAAGTTAGGCGAATGCCATCCAGGGTAACCTTCTTTAAGCGAGGGGCAACGCCTGCGAAAAGAGCAAACTCCTTTGTGTCATCATTATCTGGATAGCACAACGTAAGTTCCTCCAGTTGCAGCCCATGCACGAGCGGAGTGAAAGCATGTCTGTCCGCGTTATCATCTCGTCGATGTTGGTGGCATACAGGGCCCAGAGCCGTGTTCCATAGGAACGGCGTGTATCTTGAAAATCGCAGCTCAAATGAGCGCATTCTAGATATGTGTGGAACAATCAAGTGCAGCTGCAGAGCTATCACGTCCAAATCAGGACGAGAGTGCTGCGAAGGTGCAATAGTAACATCGAGTGAACAGCCACGGGCACGTGCTATGCGCTCTTTCCACAGGCGCAATCCATGCGCACCGAACAACAGGCGTCGCCAAAGAGTATGCGTGTGTATGGCCAGCATCCTCCATGGGTGGCAAACGTGCGAGATAGTGATAAGGAATAGAGCGTCATCAAATGAGCCAAGCTCGAAGATAAGAATGAGAATTTCGGGAGGAAGTGTGTGAATGGGATGATACTGCAAGTTGGTTATCGGACTGCTGTAAAGAGAGAATGTAAGAGAAGGGCGAGAGCTGAGTTTCGAGAAGCCAGGAGACTTTGGCAACGGTGATGGGGGACCGTGGGGGTGGGTACGGTCGGCGAGGAATGAATTGCAAGGCCGTTCTGGGCGGAAGCGGCTGGACTATAGTCAGAGATCCGTCAGTGACAATGAGGAAGAGCAAAACTCACTGCATAGGAGAAACCTTGTCTTGGATTGCATTCGTGAACGAAGGTGTGAGCAACAACTCACGACGACGCGATCTTCTGAGCATCGATGGCATTCTTCATGGTCGGAGAAGAAGCACCGTAGCGATGTCATTCTTTTATGGGTCCACATAATGTAACACATGCGGCACAGGGGCTTGTCAAGCCATGTAGCTCGAATGGGTTCCGAGGCTAGTATAAAAGCGGGACAAAAGAAAAAGTCGGACGTGGATAATGCAGGAGCGTTGCTGTGTCCAGTCCTGGCAGTGCAGCGACAAGAAAAGGAAACCTCTTAAGCGAACAACAAAACACGGGTTTCGACAGCGAGAAGTGTTAGATTGCTGCTTTTGTGGACGGAATAGGTCTGCTCGTAATAGAACGGCGCGCGCCGCATCATCTAACGTCAACTCTGACCCCGTGGGTCTTCACTGACCTTCCAATTGATTGGCACCTTCTACTTATGTGCTGCTGCCAGCCTCTACCATGCTTCTCCATTGTAAGTTTCGTCCTGACGGCGATAGGGCGTGAGTGAGGATAGGGCCCAGGACGATAGCCAGTGTATAATCGTGTCCCACTTGTCTCGACAATCGATCGATGACACAAGGACAACGCGCTGAGCGCTGAACGTTGAACAGTGAACAAGTACAAAGCAAATGAAAGCATGCACACAATTATCAATCATGATACTCGCATGAAACACACGAGGGCCATTATCCGAGTCGATTTATCACCGAGCCGAGTCCCCGCATATGATGATGGTGGTCGAGAGTTAAGGCGCTCGACTACGCCCCATGATCCATCTCATCGGCAAAATCTTATTTGACAATGAAACTTCTACAGTTCGATGAAGGTGACCTCAACCACTACTAGTACCCACTGCCCAGCAGCCAGGGGCATCCCAGCGTTCCCTCTCAATATAATGTACTTCACGCTTCAACTTGAGCAGCGCTACGCACTTGTTTCGACGGGTCAAGACAAGGAATTAATATTGCAACTAACAGTATGCTTTATCAAAGTATCGGGTTTTGTCACTGCGATATGCTGCCGGAAAGTTCATGCAAAACCCGGTCCTCGATCACCTTCCCCCACCCAGATAAGCCGAAGGGTCGACACTGTTCATTGCGAATCGAATTGAGTCGCCTCTGGAACCAATTTTCGCTAGACGCGGTCCAATAACCAGTCCACAACACCTCGTTGTCGAAAGACACTGCCACCAGGATGTAATTTTCTATTGAGGCTCGCCTCGGCTGCGGGCCTGAGCTTGTAGGAAACGGTCTCGTTTTCATTGTCTGGGTTGTTACACTTACCAATGCATGTATGGTATGTACCAGCGATGAGATCAACCTCCTCCTTGGCCAAAGTGTCATCTCAGCCTCAGGTTCCGGGCGAAAACCCTGTTGCCTGCCTGGGCCTTTTCACGCGGCCTGTAGATCCTAGGAAAAGTTCTAAGCGATCTTTGAAAAATGCCTTACAAAGTCTCCACAGAATTCCTCCTCGCAAGAGAGCAGCCTGCGCATACGGAGACTCTAGATGTCGTGCATATGTCTTGTAGGCATACATAGATGCCAGACATGGAATTATGAGAGCGCTTGGAGGTTTCGAAAATAGACATGAGCCTCGGGATTATACCGGAGCCCTCGGAGGTCGATTTAAACAAGGTATTGACAGTAATCGAGGGGTAACCTTTGACTGAGCACCAGAAGCACGAACGGCTGCTTGCCAACAGAGAGGATGTCAAAGTAGTTAAGCAGCGCGTTAGACCATTTTCCGGTATCATGACTCTGGGTCAGAAACGGTACTCAGCAAGGGCTACCACATACCAAGTTGCCAAGTTTATTTTTCCATGTATACGCACGACGGCCACAGTCAATTTATCGAGGCCGCGTAATGGTCTATGTCAAGGATGATGTTGGCGAAAAGTCAAGACAATCGACTGCGCCCCATTGAAACGAACGCGCAATGAACTAGCTGGCTTCTATCAGTTCGACGAAGGTGCCCTCAACCATTCCCCAGCAACCAGTGCATCTTCTTCCAACGCAAGAATAGCCTCTCCAAGCTCCCCAGCGTTCTGAGGGTATAATTTCTCCATATCTCTCCCGTATGATGCACCAAACGCTTCAATGATACCTGGCACCACATCCTCCACCTGCACATTCTGGCCTTTCGCTTCGACTATGCATCCAGCCTTCACATCTGCTAACCCACATGCCACGACTTGTCCAAACCACCCCAAGGGCTCATTGGTGACGTTCATGGCAAACCCATGCGTTGTGAGTCGATGGCGCACTTGGACGCCTATACTTGCAATCTTTGTTACAGGGTCCAGAAACACACCAGTGTGGTCTGAGGGTACATGGGTAATCCCATGTGTATGTTGCAGGTAAGATTGTATCATCCTCTGCATTCTGCAGATATAATCACGGATGCCCATCGGGGGTGATGTGCGACCGAGGTCGAGAAGTGGATAACCGACGAGCTGGCCGGGCCCATGATATGTCAATTGTCCACCGCGTGCTGCGACAGCGAAATCTGCGCCAACTGCTGTCAGACGTGCACGCTCTGTCTGTAGTTCGTCTTCCGTTTGCCGGCGTCCAGATGTGTATACTGGGCGATGCTGGAGTAAAAGTAAGATATCATGATGGGATGATGAGCGACGAGAAGCAAGCTGAAGCTGATGTATCTTTTCTTGAAGAAGAAGGGTTCGTGTGTATGGTAGCGGGGTATGGAAGTAGTGGTAGAGGACAGGTGGTAAAGGCATCGAATAGAAATGAATGAGATTCTTGAAAATGACGCGGTCGTAAACAACCTTTATCTGGTGTTACAGCTCACTGCTGCCCCTCTCAGACACAACAAGCGGCGGATAATACTATCACTAGCAGCCCAGTTTCTTGTGACATGGACGACCCTATCGCTCTCGACGCTCTCGCTGACACGCTCACGAAATTGTCTACGAATCCATTCAACGTTAACCTCCATGTGCAACACATCCGCCTGGCAAAGTCTTTGGAGGACAGGGACCAACTTCTGGTTGCTCTTGAGATGGCAACCAACTATGTTGCAACTCCAGACGACGTATGGCTACCTATCATTGACGCGAAGGCTGCAGCTAGTGACCTAGATACGCCGGAAGGTGCGCTGGAACTGTTGGCCGTGTATTCGAAGGCGGAGGAGGACTACATATGTATGTGAGCTACACATATGCGTCTTGGATCTCCAAAACTGACAGGCTGCACGTAGCCTTTTCGATTTTGAGAAAGCATCTAGAATTCTTACTCGACCGTCATGATTACTTTTCCGGGTTGGAGGTTGAACCAGATAGCTTAGGAGAGCTGTTTTCTGATAGCTGGACCCAAGAGGCAATGGCAGACGTTGTTTCCAAAGGCGCTGGTGATATTTTACAAGTGAGTACTTTGATCTCAACATACTACTAGACGCCGACGACGCGCAGAGTCATACACTGTGGGACCAGTACTTTGACTGGCAGCTCGAGACACTGGAGAAGGCCCCAACGGATGCGAAGTGCGTTGCAGAGTTCCGTCACCTGTCAAACTTGTAGTTCATGCTAGGCTAGGCCCCTACTGGTGAATACGATAGAAGAGTCTCTCGTCTCTCGTCTCCAGCAACCACACGCCAGTAAGATGCTACATTTATTCCCTCTTTCTTTCTGTACTGAGCCGGCAACGATAGACCATCCAAACACCTACCAATCGTATTCTTCATTTACAACGGCACATAAGCCGGCTGATGAATATGAATCGCGTCTCGTATCCGCATCAAAGCTTCGCTCACGAGCTGTCAAAGCATACGAGAAACGAGAGGCCTCAGAAATAGCGTTGGTAGGCTAGCCTATTTTTCTCCGTGAATTTCTGATTATAATTTGGTATAGAAAGCTGCCGGATATTCACTTGATGCATACGCTACTTACATTGCTGCAGAGCGGCGTCGAAAAGATCCAGATTATTTCATTCTTTGTGGACTTTACGAACGCGCCCTCGCAGAGGCATCGAGACGTCAGTTTACTGGCGAAGTTGACGCAGAACGGGCATTACAGGTGTGGTGTGCTGGATACATTGATTTTGTGAAATCGCAAGGTCAGAGTGTCCAGTTTTGGGGACGCGCTACACGCGGCGCGCCAGGCTCAGGCGAGGTTTGGGCACGATACATTCGTTTCCTGGTAAGTTCGATGAATCTCTGTCCCCTTCAGCACGTCCATTCATTTGCTTGTGTCAGGAACAGGAACAAGGGCCCGCGGCCAGTGAGGCTGAAATGGACGAAGATGACAATGAAGATGTTGGAGGTGAGAGATTGCGATACTAGCTGATTATTGTCTTTTATGTTTTCTTCTTTCCAGGTGCCTATACTCGTGCCCTCGCAACAAATCTGTTTACTAGGGCCAGGAAGAACGATCCTGAAATTGACGTTGAACAAATTGTCCCCCTTGTTCTAGCCCGTGCAGGCGCGGAGAAGCGCGCAGTTGAAGGCGGCCGGGCTAGTGAGGATGCTTTGACCACCCTCATCAAAGTTGTGGAAGATGGAGTCGCAATGGTTCGGCGAGGTAAGAATGCTATGGCCTAGACATTGATGACAACAACAGATACATTTTCTTTTCAGGGTCGAGTGCTGGGGATCCCCGCTTCAGGCTAGAGAAGTTCTTGTCTGAGTTTGTATGTTGGTTTATTGGTGCAAATAAAGACACTCAACGAACTTCTTGATAGTATCTCAGTCTTGCGGACGTTCCCGATGCTGCCGTGCAGCTATGGGCTTCTACAGCTGCTCACTACAGGACGAGCTGGGCGGCTTGGGTGGCTTATACCGATGTCCTCATGTGTGCTCTATTTAATTTCCTTCGGTTTCACTTGGATGTTGAAGTAATCTTTTGCAGCCGCACAGATCATCATGATCTTGCCCGCAAAACCTTCCAGGACATGAGCACGAAAAATCTCGATTATCCAGAGGCCCTCTGGGATGCGTGGCACAACTTCGAACATGCGCATGGGTCTCTTACTTCTCTCGAGGAAGCGCTCAATAAAATAAGCCAAGCAAAAGCACAACTTGAGTTTCGGAGAGCACGGGTAAGTGCGTCTCCGTCAAAATTTGCAAACCATTCAATTGCAATTTAGGAAGCTGAGAAAGCATATGCAGCGGCAGCAGCACAGTATGCAGAGCAGCAAGCTGCGTCGGTTTCCGTGACCATGGCTGTGCAAGATTCTGCAACGGCTGTTGGTGAAGCAATGGATGTCGACACCTCAGCTACAAACGACAGGAAAGGGAAACGGAAGGCTGATGAAGAACACCTTACTGAAACGTCTGAGGGAAAGAAGCCTCGTCTCGGCAAGTCATCCATTGCCATAATTTCGTTGAAGTTTCAATTGATGAGATACTATTTTCAGAAACGCCATCTCTTCCCCTAAAACGGTATGGATATCTTCGTACTTAAAAAGATGCGAATTTAACACAGTTTAACAAACAGTGATCGAGAGAACTGCACTGTTTTTGTCGCCGACTTATCATCCGAGGCGACCGAAGCCGATCTAAAGGCATTGTTCAAGGACGTGAGTGTTGTATGCTGCAAGTTCTCCTGTGTTTCTCACTTCCGTGCATTTATAGTGCGGTGATATTCGAGACATCAAGTTCACTCATATGCCTGAGACGCTGGTCGCAACGGTGGAGTTTCATACCCGGGTATGCTGCATGGTTTCACGGATAACTGAGTACTAACTCTTGTTTTGTCCTCAAGGACAGCGTGCCAGCTGCACTTACAAAGGACAAGAAGAGAGTACATGACACCGAGATCAGCGTGCATCTAGCGTGGCGCTCTACGCTGTATGTCACGAACTTCCCGGAAAAGTTTGATGACGCATCTATTCGTGATTTGTTCGGTCAAGTGAGCCTTCTTTCGGTGTATCCTATTCCGGCCTAATTACTCCTCAAAAAGTTCGGCCTCATATTTGATGTACGATGGCCAAGCAAGAAATTCAAGGCTACACGACGTTTCTGTTATGTGCAGTACACGTCTCCGGTTTGTGATACTGTCTGTATGAAAAGCCATTGAAGTCTGATGGCTGTATGACAGGCATCAGCTGAACGAGCACTTGAGCTCCATGGTCGTGAACTGGAGCCCGACCGCGCTGTCAGCGTGCTCATCTCGAATCCCGAGCGCAAGAAGGAGAGATCGGATGCAGACGCTAATGAGCGGGAACTTTACGTTGCTGGCCTCAGCAAATTTACAACGGCAGAAGACCTCAGAGGAGTCTTTGAGACCGTGAGTATGTATTTTGTAGCAACAGTTGGTTGCTAAGTATAGTTTCCGTCAGTATGGCCCAGTAAAAGAGATCCGCCTTGCAAAAGATAAAAGTGGACAACCGAAGGGCTTTGCTTTCATCGATTTCGAGTCAGAGGTATATCTTCCATCAACATGCGCTTTTCTTGTTAATCGTGTCATATTGTAGACGGATGCTCGTGCGGCGCTTGCGGCTAACAATTATGAATTGAAAAATCGGCGCATTGCAGTCACTCTCACAGATACTCGCGTGCGTGGAAAGAACAAGTAAGTCTCTCGCGAACTGGCAAATGCTTCATTCTCAGCGTGTCCGTTTTTAGAGAGGATGCGACAGAATCAGGACTCGGTCGTCGTGCTGATGCTCGAAATCGCTCCGTACGAGTTCGAAATCTTCCCACAGGAACACAAGAGGGACTACTCCACCAGTTCCTGGAGAAACATACTCTCGTCAAACGAACTGAGATCTTCACTGCTTTGAATGAGGCGATTATTGAACTTGAAAATCCTGCCGTTAGTATCTGTTGTCAAGTACTTGATCATTATAGTGACGGATTTTACGCTTCTAGGAGGCCGGGAAGCTATTGCTTCGAACTGATCCTATCATCTTCGAAGGGAATATGTTACACTTCTCTGAAGAGCAGTCAGGGCCCTCTCGTGGTCAGCCTGCGGCACCACTGCCAGCAACTGGGGGTATGTTTGTACCTCGGGCAACCAAGTCCCGGCCGAAAGCTGGTCTTGGTCGTGCTCGAAAGCCTGCACTTGGTACTACAGGAGCGACCTCGAGTTCGAATGTTCAAGCATCAGAGCAAAAGGGGAAGGGACAGGATGACTTCAGAAAGATGCTGGGCTAGAGCCCCAGGCGTACTCTGCTATCAAGCTTTTCTCCACGCCAGGGCGAGCTAATATATACTGTTCAGCGATGGGCCTCTATTTCACCACCCTTTGTCATGGGTCCTATTTACGATAGGTAAACGACTATGAAAGAATGTTCTTTCTCCTAGCCACGAATAACGAGAGGCGAGTAAAGTTTCTGTATGTCAATACGCAGTAGTTGTGGTTGAGGATGTCCTTTTCATGTGAGGGAACGTAAGCGGTTAGATGATGAAAATGTCCAGGCTCAATAGATGTGCGATCGTACAATAATGTAAACAGAGCCTGTGTAATAAGGGATAGCACAAAAGAAGGGGGTGGGCACAGCTCAACACCCGGTGAGTGTATTTGAGGGGAAGCTGTATCCAGCTTGTGCCCAGGTCGTAATGTTAGGATCAGAGTATGCGTTCAAATGACTGTGCAACATGTGAGATCCCATCTAGCATCAGGAGTATGAGGGGTGCGTACTTCTGGATATATGTCGCCGTAGGGCGATTTGGCGGGTCGCATGTCACGCCATTCTGGATGCCTTCCCGCTGGTAGACGCGGACGTAGTCAACGTACATCTCACTTGGAAATTGGAGATGCATGAAATCTTGCTCCTGGAAGGAGGCTACGAAAAGCAGGCCTAGTTAACAATGAAAGGGACGTCTGTTGGGTTCGACTCACGAGCAAGACCCAGGTTCAGGATAATGTACTATAAACGGCGTCAAACACTGGGACAAGTCATACAACAAACAGCTTACCATGGGTTCCTCAGGAATTAAACGCGCAGAGATATCCACCGTGCTATCGGCCCCAATAGAAGCAGATGTGACTTTCCATGTTGGTTGCCCTTCACTGTACCACTGGATATACCCTTCTGGCCGGTTGTTTGGGTTCGACCACCATTCATAGCCATATTTCGCGAATGCCTGACCATTGTAATTCTCGCTACTAATGTAAGTCACCGCAGACACAGCCTGTTGGTAAATACCACCAGTGTAAGTGTTCAACTGGGTTTGAGAGTTCTGGATAACCGTGGCAGGTGAATTCGTATCGAATTGGTACTGGTAGTTGTATGGTGCGATCTGGAAGGATTGTGATACTTGGCCCTGGAAAACATTGACATCGACTTGGGCCTCAAGGATGTCGATTTCCGGGACACCACGTCCCGTCTGGTCATTAGGCCCAGGGTGATCACCGCCGGAGCAAGTGCAACTCGGGAGTCGTTGACCCGGTTGGTAGCTCAGGGGCCCGCCTCCCGGAGCGCCTGTGACCGCTGCGGCAGGGGCTCCATTCTGCGTCTGATTAGGCAGTATTCCTACATCACACGAGCTGTAGCTGAACGGCCAAGTGCCTGCGGAATACGTAAGACATGAGTACGAGCATACAAGTGCGCTGTCCGACCTTCGGTGGTGCCTCCATAGCCGGCGCGTCCCTATCAATTGATGTCATTTTTACGAAACATGGCGGATTATAAGAATGTCTTACTAAGTTACCCATGGTCCATGCACCTAAATAACGGCATCAGTGAAAATGATTGGCGCTCGCCATGTTGAATTTGCTCACCTGGCCAGAAACCAGGAGCTTGAGGCGTTCCTGGCAAACTTATACTAACCTCAATGTATCCCGTTGTAAAGCAGAGCTTGTTCCACGTTGTGACCATGCCTACGAATGGGTAACTGATAAGAAATGAATGCATCGAGGCGGCCTCAACATACCACTCATGAAATTGAGGGCGTTTATGGGTCGTTCCGTTATGGTGATTACCAAGTTGCCGTCCTTGGTGGTGATGGCCTGTGATGGAATGTGAGATCAGGATGAACATAGCTCTCAGGCTGTACAGTACCTGTGGGTCGTACCACTCAAGATCACCAGTAGCCCTGAATCAGGGGGATTAGACCAACCTGGTAGCAACTCGCTCACATCGCATACACTCACCAGTAATGAAGATTCTCTGCTTCCCAGAAGGCGTCATCTCCAGGCCAGAATGTCCGACCATCCGTGTTAAACTCGTCACTGAACACCAACTGGTACGTATCACCATCACTTCCCGTCCGGTAGTAGGCATCTGATGGGGTTGCTAGGTCGACGAGACTTGGCATGCCAGGGAGCAGTGGTATTTGACCCGATGCGTTTATGCCGCCCAAGTTGTATCCTGGTGTCGTATTGGCAATCGTAGTAAAATAGTGGATAATCGGGTATCCAGCGAATAGTGTAATTAGACCGACGACAAGGATGAAGAGTGCGGACGCGTTCGCCCATCCTCGTGCTGAGAAGATTGTAAAAGAGCTATCAAGTGCAGCATCATTAATAGGATCTGGATTATGGAGAGCATCGTCGAGATCCGGGTCCTTTATGTCCCACAAATATGGAGGAACAGTAGATGAATTGCCTATGGGACCGGTGGGCTTCTCACCCGTCACAGAAGAGACTTCTGAGGGGGCAGCGCTGAATCGTGAAGGGTTGTGGACGCCGTTGTTCTGCGATGATGATGGATGGTACTTGAAGCGCCAGCATGTTCACAGCAGGTTTAACACAGACTGGAAACCAGAAACTCACGGAATAAGGACCATATGCCCCGCCAATTTGACCGCTAGCTACACCTTGTGCAATCGCTCCTCTACCTGACTGCATCTGGCTGCCTGATGAGCCAGACCTTGCAGGGGGACGGGACTGGTTGTAATGGCCCTGCATGGATGTTCCCTGTGGACTCTGAGGTACGGCGTAATACTCCTGAGCGCTTGGAGGAGGTCGGCGCTGCTGCTGGGGGACCATGAGGGTTTGAGAAAGAGTGGAGAAGATATTGTGGAAATACCCGCAGCGCGTGACCCTGAATGACCGTGGTTTTCAACGCATAAACTTAACCCACCAAATCCTCTCCCACGCCAGAATCCAGTGACCCGTGGGGTGGTGCCAACAACCACAAGAAATAACTCATTAAATATTACTTAGTACCGAGGAAGGGAAAACTATGCTATGACACGTGTGATCCACGGCTACATGTTCATCCTACACACTGATCCACCACCCGTGTTGCCATCGAACGTGAAAAAGTTCGCCATCGGAGCTTCTCGAGCAGCGAGTGCTTTCAAGATGTCCTGTGCCAACATCCCTCCAACAACGGCGCACGTAGGCGAGAACTCATGCGCAGCTGATGTGCTCACGGTACTGAAATAAGTATGTGTTATTTCAAACCGAAACAGGCAAGTGGACTCAAAAATGCATACTCAATTAGATCCCGCGGAACTGACGTCAGAACTTGGCGGTTGACGTCCGATGTAGTTAGGATAGAGTTGGCTATCTGCTCTAGCTCGGGGGCTGCGTCGATGTCGTCTGGTAGTTTCCCTTCATGGGTGCTTTGATACTCCCAAAGGGCTAGAAATGTGCATAAGGCACGTGCATAGAATCACAGTGTGGTACGGATACACACCCAGGATGACATGCACCACAGTGGGATTGAGTTCCTTTGTTTGCCGTTTCGTGAGACCTGTCCACCGATGTCGCAAAGCCACG
Source organism: Rhizopogon salebrosus TDB-379 (assembly GCA_029603245.1). Classification (NCBI taxonomy): domain Eukaryota; kingdom Fungi; phylum Basidiomycota; class Agaricomycetes; order Boletales; family Rhizopogonaceae; genus Rhizopogon; species Rhizopogon salebrosus. The sequence continues at coordinate 89,402 of MU837040.1, read as the reverse complement.
GGCAACGGTGAGTATACTAAACTCGCTTTCACATTCCTTGGTGCTTCCTTGGGTGCAGACCGATCACTGTCTCAAGGATGTCAGACAGCAAAGGAAAGGAAAATCTACACCCGAGAGCTGAACTATCAGGACACTCACGGAGAAATGTAGTCATGTTTGAGCAGGTCGCAGAAGATATAACCGAGAAGGCCAAAGGTACCACCAGTATAGAAAGGCTTCCCAAACCGACGGCAAACCTCATTAATCTTAATCTAATGGGACAAAAATTAAAGAAGATTAAAGGAACCGACGAATACACTGACAATCATTCAACTTACCAAGCCTTCTCGATCCCAGTCCGTCACGCAAACCAAATCAACGCTCATTACCAGTGCATCGAGAGACTCTCGTTCCAAAAGCGTCGGATGTCTCATGGCCTGCACTGAGACAAGCGGATTCAGTGCCTCTATTCGAGCCTTCGCGGCATCCACTCTCTATCACAAAAGAAACAATGTCCGTCGATAAATAAACGGGGAAGCATCTGTGAGAGGAAATAAGCACGCGCCTTTTTCCCGACATCCTCGTCTCTGTAAAAGAAGCCAGCACCTAAGTCTTCCTCACTGACTTCCTCCCAGTCGAAAATGACAAGTTTTCCGATCCCAGCCAAAACGATGTTCTTGATTGTTTCTGTTGCAGTACCCCGTAGTCGAATAACCAAGATGGTAGCATTGCGCATCCTTCGTTCAGCCGTACGCGAGTGAGCCCATGCCTGCTATTTGCGCGGCAGGACAACTGTGAACTCACCTCTGTTGAGCTTCAAGTCCCCATAATCGGATCTGACGGTCATATACAGCAGCTTCATCTACGTCATCACCAATGCGCAATCACATCATATGGTTGTGCACCGAAAGAAGACGCGGCTCCTGTCAGCATATGGAATTAGCCAGCAGGAATTGTCCAACCTTCTGTAATCTGCACCGGGTTTCCTTTGCTTCCTTCGTATTGTGTATCCATGCCGGTTCGACTATGACAGGTTGACTTGCACTGGAAGAGAAAACACGTCCAAATGGCTTGCAGATTCTACTTAGCCTACATCACGTGAGTGTGACTGAGTGTGACCGTCCTCGCGCGGCGAGTTCGCGAGTTCAAGCTGGCGAGTGCACGTCAGAAATATTGAGTTTCCGCAGTCTCAGGCGCGTGCTTCCGAAGTAATACCAACTAACTCCAACAAGGAAATGTGCGGAGATCCTTGACCAGATAATTCACCACGTCCAGATTCGAGTGACTGACACCGCTACAGATTTCCATCAGCTGCGGCCCACAACGCATCAGTCGTGCGTGACCGCGTGACCTTTTGGATAAACTGAGTCCAACTCGTCATCAATTGGTGCTTCTATATTGAAGTGTTCTCCTATTTCGCCTCATATGTGTGGTACTAAGGTACTCGCGCAAGGCCGTTGAAATAACTAGAGAGTGCTGGATCCGGAAAGGGCTGCACTACTGATGCACGTAGCCCCCCGGCAGTGGAACATCTTCAGTCATGATTTCCAGGGGCGGTAGACCGCTGAGTATCTGACGCCTTAACTGTAGGAAACTTCAAGCCGTTCGTCAAATATTGAATGACTTATTCGAAATTGGGAAAAAAATAAATTATTATGTGTAACTCAGCTCTTTCTTCCGGCTTAGTGTCTGGATAAAAGAAGGAACGACCAAGTATCTCCATTTGTCTATGGTCTACCTAGGGGAGACTAGTGGCCGGACACAGGTATAGAGGGGCTTAGATGGGCACTGGAGACCTGTCGTTTATCTCGCTAAATTCCTGAACGGGGGGTCAGGAAAGTGTCTCTGAATCCAGTACAAGAATAATCTATTATCGTAATCTTGCGCTGACGTTGATATCAACGCCGCGCTTATCATGATGATTCCCAACTTTAAGCACAGTGGCTGCGCTACTATGTAGAACCTATTTGTAGGTCTCCCATGTAACAATGATATTTATGAAGGATTCAGAATTCCCAAGGGTCCGCATACTTCTTTCATTAATGTATACTAAAGCTAAAAGTCCCTACAAGATCATTCGCCATGGTGAACTAATGAATCTCCTGCTAGCAATTTAGGTAGCTCTAAGGGTCCCTATCCCATCTCGATTCAACCTCCGGGGACAGGATATTTTGAAGATAGTCCTCTTAAAGCGTGGATATTCCTCGGGGTGACTTGGATGTTGGATGGGTTTTGCATAAGCCCGCATTTAAAAATATGAAGATAGATGGGAAGGGTCCCGATGTCTGGTAGATTGTCTGCACATAATGTCGGGTCCCTAAATTCCTGGAGGTGGGGAACATCCGTACGTTAATAACTGTGCTAGGCTTGACACCTACAGTAATTGGGTGTTATTGCAATACGCGGGGCGGAAAGCTTGGGAGAGATGCTACATACATAGTCTAAATGCGGAACGAATATCGGATATCGATAACTATAGAGAGGACGCTAGTATGAGTAAGTAAATGAACTCCGAGACACAAGACATCGATATCCTGTCTATGACAAGAAAGGTAACAAAAGAGTAGTAAATGATCTGTACCTTTGCACACACGTGCAGACGGGATCATAAAAAGCACTAGACCATGACAGCGCCGCCGCCGCTCGATGCGCCATCACGTTCATCGTCAAGACTAGCAGTAATGAGCTTTACGCGCAAGAAAAGGCATGATGACCGTAACTCACAGATAGTTTCGCTCGATTTCAGATAGGATGGAAAGGAAGTCCCCTAAAATGAGTTAGCAAGATAGTGGTGCGGAGATGACCGCGCGACACCAACATAGGAAAGCATGCGCGCGCGCTGCCGATGCTGGAGCAGTCTCCGCCTTTTGGACAGTGTCCAGCAAAGTAGATGCGACGAAGCGCACTTTGTGCACCTGAACGACGTGGTAATGTTACCCAATGAGTTCACAACCATAAGTGAGAAAATCTCCATTTCTCACCAACGAAGGACCATTAGTAGCGATTGACTGGATAGGAATACTGTTGAAAAGGAATATTACCAACTGCGCCAAATGAAACAAGTCAAGTGTCATTGCCTGTGAAGAATGTTGAGGAGGTCACTTGCGACCGCTTCCCTATCCTCGGCGACCTGATGTTCATCAATACTACCCTGCAAAGTCACGACCAGTTCATCGCGGTATTGCTCAACCACAAATCGAACAAGTTGCTTGATTATCAGAGTATGAGTTGTCGTCGTCTCTCCTACAGTGACGACTCACTTGAGTCACGTAGAGATTTGCCTGCATGACCAGGAATGGGTTAAGTGCATTTGCGCGAGAAGCTTTAGGGTTGTCAAAGAAGTCCTTAACCTCCGCGAACGTGGCTTGTCTGAACCCAGCGCCACTGTATTCAGCTGGAAGGCAGTTGTGTAGACATGTCTGCTTCAACCTCAGGGGCTCTGGTGTGTGTGCGAGGGCCCCCATAATGCGCGAGTGCAGTGCTTGAACCTCTTCCAGTCTCGCCGTTGCAAATTGTCCCTGCGGAGGTGATCGCTTGTCGACTCGAATACGGACCAATATTTCACCCAGAAGAGCGAAAATCCTTGAGATGTAATTTAACCCTGAAACAAGGGCTGTCTTGCCACGCGGCTGAGGCAGGTATGCATTGGGAATGATGCTAGGAGAAGAAGTCACAAATACTGGGTCACAAATGGGGGTGACTCACTACTCGTCATCGAGTTCTTTCGGAAAATGAACAGTACAATCTTCGTCTCGAAGACAGATTGGGCGCCCCAAGAGGATAGACATTGATTTGTCCGCTACAGAGCAAAGATTTAATAAGTCCGTGATCAAACATTTATCCGTTTGTATTCATGAACAATACCAAACGGAACAATCAAGGACATACCATCAAAAAGTAGCCAGAAGGTCCTTCGCCTAACTTCACATTCAATGGGATCAAGCGCTTCGTAGGAGGCCTCCTCGTGCATCCGCAGGGTAACAGCGATATGGGCTGCTTCGCCGAAAGCCGCATGCTGTGTGGCATCATGGCCTTCGCAAAAATGATAGACACAGTCGCTAGCAAGAATGAATAAATGTGATCATAACAGCCCGAAACACGTACAAGTACCGTATAATAACGTGCATTGATGTGGGAGGATCATATGATGCAATAGTGATATGTCGGCTGGCTTCATAACACGTCTGTGCAAGCTTTCGTACAACAGAGTGCTCCATGGGTAGGTAGGATCGTGGTACTTGCACCAATGTTGATGCTAGTGTTGACATGACGAGAGCGAAGAATAGCGGGTCGCGTTCTTCTCTCTTTGTGTGCAGGTCCGCCATAAACGATGGCTTGTGAATACAGGGAGTTAGCGGGTACACAAAGTCGAAGAAAAGAGCGATGACGAGTGAAATACGATCGCGGGGAGCGATGTCTTCCAAGCGGTGGGGTCGGTGATAGTACGAGAGTGGAGGTATGATAGTCGGAGGCACAATTGGAAGGGGCTGATGATGTTTGTAAGACCAGTTGTATGCGGAAAATGCACCATATGGCTCGGAGGAAGAGGGGTACGATTGGGTCTCGTCTGGCTTCTGAGGGAGTAACGAGGTACCGCTAACTTCCCGGGGTTCATCAAAGGATGTCGTGGAAATGGTATTGACAGGAGAGTAATGAGAATGATACGTATCAGCTGTGATAGGGTATCTAGATGGAGTGGAAGCGACGGTCTGGATTGGGGTCAAGCAAGACTCGAGGAAAGGGGAATGGGTTTGTTGCTGCAATGACGGTGATGAACTTGATTGTGTGGGGCTAGCAATGGTTTGATGGGTAGAGTTACTAGGTGATACCGACGCATCGTTGGTCTGATCATGATGCTCAAAGGCAGCAGCAGCAGCAGCAGCAGCTTCTTGTAATCGACGGAGATATCTGGGGACATGGCATATAAATTGGGTAAAAGCACGACTGAGGGGGGGGGACTGCTTACAAGTTGGGAGGTCCTCTCTTTTTTGGTTGGTAATCGTAAGTGCAGGGTATTCCAAGTGCTATACAGTGTTTACATGACTGTTTTGAATCTTCAGGATTCTCCCGGACGCATCGAACCTTTCTGGCTCTACAAGCGTCGCAGCCTGTTCAGAAGTGGAATGACAACTCAATTTTAATGCATGCCGGAGAAATGAGCACCTAAACGTACTCTGAGATTGCCGCCTGTTACATAAATGAGGGGGACGAAGTCAGCGCATTAGGTTCTTACGAAAAAGAAAAAAATGACATGGCAAGCGCGCAATATGCTCTGGATCAGGCTCGACGGCCGGCTACGGAAGTTGCATGATGCGGGAAAACGCAAAGGAGGTCGTGGAATGAGATGGAGTTGCACGCAGAAGGACGGAAAAACATCGGTCTTTATGAGGACGCACTTTCTCTTGTTCTTGCTGTTTTCGGCGGTTGATGCGGACTCCTTTGGATTGGCACCTTCCGATGTAGGCAAGACGGATTTAGCATCTCCCGTGGCAGGCATCACGATGAAGACGGGAGCGAGGCGCTGGGGGAATCGAACTGGCAGAGCGGGACGTGATGGGGAGTTGTTGATAATTCCCGTTGTTGGCTCGGCCACTATGCAGATCTTAACATCCCAGATACAATTAGACACAGTGACATTGGCACAGACCTGACCGGCCACAGATCCGCGCAAACTCTCTGCAGGGCTTTACCGGCCCGCCCTGGTCAGACGCCTTTACCCCGCACCCGATTTGGTAGGCTAACAACACTCACAAACACAGTCACGGCACTCGTTTGCTCCTGGACCGCACCCACGCTTTGTTCCGGTTGCGTGCTTCTCCCTGGAGTGTGAGACCACCCATAGCGATCGCCGGCTGAAGGATTAGCTGTATGTACATATCATGCAACAATATTGCGAACAGTGCCATCGACGTCATTATGTGCGGTGAATAATCTATGTCTACAATCGTAGTCCGCGTTGCGATCTACAATACCCTCATCTCCTTCAACTGAGCCAACATTTGTCGACCGCGATCGCGACTCAACCCCCCTTCTTGACAGTGTCGTTGGATCATGTTGGCAATTAAGCGGCGCTGAAACGCCTGTTTTCTGTCCCCCCACTCCGTCTTCCCTTTCACAAGGGCCTCCCAGAACCTGAACGCCATCACGGGGTCATTAAGGCGGAGCGACGCAAATATACAGTATTTCCCGGTATTAGGCTTGTGCACGACAGTCGAGACGTCTCCCGACTGGATGATGTCCCAGGCGCGCTGGAGATTTTCCTTCAAAATCGACTTGGGAGCCCCTTCGACGTTGACGCTTGCCCTGATAAGCGAAGCAGTGGTTTTGGCTGACAGTTCTTCACAACCAAGCTCCTGGGCACGACCAATCAAGTAGCCTGCCAGCCTCAGCTCGCCATGAAGGATGGCGTGATGAATGATGGTTCCAAACGTCACTGCATCGGGGCGTATGCCTCGCTCAACCATCTTCTTCAGGATACCCGCGGCCCTCCTCGGGTGGAACTCGGCTATGGCAGATAGGGCGATATTGATATCGTAGATGTCTGGAATTTCGTAGCGCCCAAGGAGAACTTTGAGCATATCAAGACCATCAGAAACACGTCCAAGGGTTATGTAAGCACGGGCCAATGAGCTCAGATCATAATGTGACGTTTCTTCCAAAGAGCCTTTGGATGTGCGAAAGTCCCGTACGACCCGTTCGACGAATTGGATCAAATCATCCAGATGGTTTTGCCGCTCGTCAAGTGACAAAACTGTCATTCCTCCATCATCCTTATCTTGACTTGTCATTCGCTCTTCTATCTGATCCTTCGTGCGATCTATCAGCTTGGAAAAAATGCTGACCATCCGCAGCATCAAGGAAGCGTTGCCCAAAACAGCTTCACGATCCCTCCCAACGGAGTAGCGCTCCCACAAGGTGCGTGCCGATGCGGCGAAACCATGAGATGCAGCGATGGTAATGAAACGCGCCCGGTCTTGTAACGGGATCGGCTCCATCTCGTCAACTACCTGCTTCGCCAACGTCCGAGCAAGATGCACGTTTCGGCTGGCAGTTGCAAGATACTCCATGAGCCATGCCAATGAACGGCCTCGTGGAGGAGGAAATTTAACCCTCCGAATGGTTCTTCGGAATTGCGTGTATTTGTAGAAAAATTCCGCGGACGGGCCATCTTGCACTTGCATAGCTCTGTCGTAGAATAGTCGTATGGTGCCATCTGGAATAATAACATTGCCAGGTTCTGCGAGATGACACATAAGCCATGTACAGTGTTTGAAATGATTGCGAGATGCGTTATGCAGAGCAAGATGTAGCGTGCTGAGGGCCAGCTCAGGAATGGCAGGGTCAATGGAATCTTGAGTCAGGATTGTAGTGGTAACGATGTCAAGCGCGCGATGGTACCAGCCCCAGTGGAAACAGGCTCTGACCAGTGTCGACCTAATAATAAAGGCGAAATTCTCGCCCTTTGGAGACGTATGATACTTGTCTGTGAAGGCTTCTACGGGGATTTGGGAGGTCTCGGTAAGAGTTTGGAAGAGGTGGAGTGCATCTCGGTCTCGATGGAATGCAATCAACTTATGGACAAGGCCAAAAGCTATGAAGACGTCACCCGGAGGGCGATAAGTCATAGACTTTATACCTCTGGGTACGGAATGTTGTCGAAGGGGTTGGTGGAATAGAGGAAGGAGGATGTCCGTTATCCTTGCATCATACGGATCTACGTCGGGGCTGTTGACAATATGCTTGACTAGTCTCGAGACATTCGTGGCGCTCAATTCAGAAAGCGCGCCGAGTCGACGGAGGAGGACAAGGAGAGAGTGAATCTTCCGCTTGTCCAGAATGGACGTATCATAATCCGTTGCTGACAACATTGCCATAGCAGCTCGGACCTGGCGGTTTGGAGCCAAGTCCGTAGTCTCTGGCAAGGCATCATGCACAATGACATCTCCAGGTCTCGACCTGGACAGAGCTTTGCCATGGATTCGACTTCCAATTACTTGTTGGGCGTAAACGCGGATCGGGGCGTGCACTCGAGGAAGTAAACGGCGACAAAGTAACATAAGTTAGCTGTCTCATGCAAATTCAGTTCACACCAAGCACAGAAATTCGCTACATTAACTCACCGCATACCGCATGGAGTCAGCCGACGAAGTAATCTCGACTGTATCGACGCCCCGAATGAACGCGACTTGCGCTTTGCGGAAGGAAAATTTGGTTTGTTAGAGCTGTTTGCAAAAATGTCGACACAACACAACACAACATAAATGTTTATGCAAATACCTTTTAGGAAATGCCGCCGGCGACATTTTGGGACTATGGCATCTCCAGGTTACTTACTTACAAGTTTCTCTGTTGGACTACATGGGAGCAGGACAATCAACTGCAACGCCGGCGCAAAAATCCCATGCTCTGCATGTCTTACGAGTTACCCCTTCGTCACCAGCTTCGCAGACGTCCATCGAGCCATTCTTCGACTTCATTGTTGGCTTCGATGGTGGAGATGTTTTCGCTGAGAGCGATATAGATGCTACAGAGCTCGAAAGGATAGTGGAAGAACACGAGGAGAAGACGCTTAATCTTTTAGTCTGGAACAGCAAAACCAGAGCAACTCGAGGTACTGGTCTGGGGTCAGAGAATGTATTCATGGCGCTAACAATGGGACCAAACTTAGTTGTACCAATCGTTCCCTCACGGACTTGGGCTCTGGCGCAACAAGCGTCAATCCCACAGGATGATGCTGAAAACTCCCACCAACCTTCTTTACTTGGCTTGAGTATGGCGATGTGCGAATACGAGACGGCGACAAATAGCGTTTGGCATGTCCTTGAAGTTCTAGAAGGAAGTCCAGCGGAAAGTGCTGGTCTTGTTCCATATGGTGACTGGATAATCGGATGGTCCGGTGGCATATTGGCCGCCGAGAACGATTTCTACGATGTCGTGGAAGCTGTATGATATATCGCCAAACTTTGTGCTCGTTTTGTGCGCTAACCTTTCGTATTCACAGCATGTTGACAAGCCGTTGCGAGTCTACGTGTATTCGTATGACTTCGAGTATGTTCTGGTACTGTGTTGACATGCCCTACATTTCTCTAACCAACTACTTCTCAGTAATCTCAGAGAGGTTGTATTGGTGCCCAATCGCCATTGGGGTGGCGAGGGACTATTGGGATGTGTTTTTGGGTTTGTTTTCTCTATTTTAAAATAGATCATTGGACTAATGTATTCTTGGTAGTTATGGGCTTCTTCACCGCATCCCGTCGCAACCGGCAGACCGCCAATCGGGAGCGACACTTTCTGAGCTCCAAGAATCAAATAGCGATCTTGACGATCAAGAACTTTTTGTTCCCGCTGACGTTTCGCAGGGTTCACGTGTCTCGGCGGAAGACCGCAGTCGTCCCTCCGCAGCCTACCAGCGGCAGAATGATATTGCACATCCTCGTCCCACCCACTACAGTGAAGCCACGCAAGCGCGGCGAAGCACTGAAAACGCACTCCGTCGCGACTCAACGTCAACTGCTTCGCGCCCTGGGACGCCAAGGCGGTCCGTGCACACGCCGGGTCCGTCACAGACAACGACCGTCGGCCGTTCGTTTGGCTCACCCCTGAATGGTGATTCGTCACCCCGCTCATAGTTTCGTCCTCACTCAAGGGTCTACATGCATCAAGGTACTAGAGCTACAGCATCATTATCTATCCCCGGCCCGAGACCCCTCCAGTTCAGTAATAGCGTATCTACTGTTATCGGACAGACACAACGCGATGACGAAGATGAGGGAGGCAGTGATTTTGATGGAACAGTCAGCGTATCTGGAACCGATTATGGCAGTCTCACTTCCGTTGAATAACCAACTGGATGACTACGCATAATCAGATATATTAATTACCCATTTACCAAGGCTACACATTGTAACAACTACATATAGGTGCATTACCCAGAGTCACAGAACCATCTCCTGTACGTATCGCAAACTGGTTGGCTGGTCTCGACTTATCAGGTTTATTCCCTCTTACCGTGTTTTGACCATCGAACTCGCTCAAGCGACACAGCCGATACTGTCATTTATTGATATGCACACATTTCAAGTACACGGTTCTCTTGGGAGTCTGAGACCTCCGGCGGCCTCAGTGTCACCAGTACCCTCTAGACAGCAGGTATGATTTCTATCGATCTCCACTTGCACTTTCTGCATTACTGTTTGAATTGAGAATGCAACAGCATATGTAGTCAACGAAGAGGCACTCGCGATGGCGGTTTGCCGCTACCACTGTACCCGCGGATGTCACTGCCCTTAATTCTGCAGGGAGAATAGCACCACTGATGGCATTCACATACTGTGCTTTAGCTGTCCAGTCAACCACCATGACAGGTAAATTGTCTATTTGCAGCGATCCTCGCAAGGTCTCACTGACTTGCCTTTATTGAGTGAGACTCCGAAACACAATGGGTTGGCGGTTGAGTGCAACTGAATCTTCTTATTGACCAAGTGCGATGTAAAGGCACTGAAGATGCATGTTTTATGAAGAAACAGGGGTTCAATTCCCCTGTCAGCATATAGCAGCACCATATACTGTTTGCAAGTCGGATCACAAACTCCACTGACGGGGTTGTAGTAGACCAGCTTGTAAATTTTCTAAACTATGCTGATGTGGTTCAATGCAATCAGTTATACATATGTACATATTTCAAGCAGACGCAGTCGTACAAAATCTAACTCTCGCTCGGTTCTGCGTCTCCTGCTCCACCCACCTTCGGGTTGAACTCTAGGTGCTGTGCAATCAAAGGCCACACTGATAACATGTCAACCCCTAATGCGGCGAAAATCGATCGTTTTACCACATACCTTCTTCGAATCCAGGATGTCTTCCGATGCGGATTTGCTGCCATACATTGCGCATCGCCTCTGAAGAACGAATATCTCCCCAGTGCTCGAGGAAGTAATTGACTTGAACCTTGCGAACGTCCGAGAATGTCGCAGAGAATGGAGAGAACACCTCGTATGGAATATTCTCGACGGCGAGCGATTTCTGAATGTGCTATATCGGCCATGCGCGTAAACATGAGGCAAATTCGCATGCAAGGATGAACTACCTGGTAAGCACGCTCCTTCAGATCAAGGAGGCCAAGTTCTACCATTCCGATGATAGTAAATAACGGTCCAGAAAAATGTGATTGACTCACTGTCTGCCAATCGATAAACAGCCTTCGCAGAACAAGGTGATGGCCGTTCAGGGTGAGCCTGTTGCCACTTTCGAATCCACTCTCTTCTCGAAGTGGGTGTTTCTGCTGAAGTCGATGCTTTAGGACCATCAACCAAATTGGACTGACTATCAGAAGGCGCTTGCGCTGTCAAAACTCCCGTCGGCATCCTGCTCTTTTGAGCAGTTGAACTGAACGACGACGATATAGGAGCAAAGACGATGACATCAGTATAAATCTGCAACGTAATGCGCAGGTCAATGATTGTACAGTAATATACCCAAAGCCATATTGCTCACATAATAGAGTACAGCTCTATAAGTTGCATATGCAACGTCCCGGATCACGACACGCATTTTTTTGGGTCCTGCAACCTCTTTGACTTCAGATGGCGCTGATAATTTCGTCCAGTCAGTTTCACCCTTGTGAAGAGCTACGTAGAGGCTTATTGGCGATGATGAATGGGACAACTTGAGTCGAACATTAGGGTTCTGCGCGTCTTCTAGGCCATTCGATACTTGTGTGTCTTCCTCCATGGAATGGGCACTTGACTCGGCGTTGCTGGTACTTGTGACTGGTACAGAGGGTCCAACATCATCTTCTATCTCCAGTTCTGCATCGAAACTCGGTTCGTCAATTGTGTGCATCATGAATTCATCATCTTCGTCATCCGAATCGTCGTACTGGCGGCCAAGATAGGTATCATCTGAAGCCCCATCATCAGTATCACCACCAAACAGTTGGCCTTGGTCAGAAGAAGCCTCCGAAAATCCCGAGCTGAACACTGAGGACATTATGAGTACGATGTGCTGCCTTAAACGTGTTGGCCCTACTAGTCTGAAAGTAATCTGCTCTTTGCAATATCTTTCTGTTGGCGTAAATACGCCTAAATCCCCTTTGCCTTCCTCGGCAAGGCAACACAAACTCGACGTCGGAGTACAATGGATCATCAAGCAACGACCCTACGCGTTCCAAGTAGTCTTTTGGTACAAGCTGGGTTGGCGCTGACGGTGGTTGCGCAGGGGCGGTGGGGGACGACGTGATGGTGCACATGATGAGGAAAGCATCCTGTTCCCTGCAAGCATTTGAGTGATAGTAAACATGGTCACGTCTCGCAAACTGTGCCCTGCGCAAAGATGTGTTAGGATTTCCCGTGAATGACAGGATGCACGCACCATCCCCAATTGGCTGTCTGTATGAGCCAATTAAGTATCAAATGCAAAACTAACCAAAGAACATACCTTAGATGAGAACGAATGATTGTGGGCTTCTTTGACGTTGAACAATACGGTTTTCCCGAGGCTGACGAATATCAGCTAAAGGACCGGTGGATTAACGTGTGAAGTCTGACCTACGAAGCTCAAAGCTGAATTTGTAGACTCCCTCTCGTACCCATCTGTGCATTCAGGGTTACTTCGTAGAAGAATCGCCGAGACTGCTGGGAAACGTACTTCCCGTCCAGTGCGCTGTCTTTCTCTTCAGCAGTGGGCTATGGTTAACGACATTCAACCAACGACTTCACGATACAAGGAGCGAATGGCGCACTTCACAGGACAGATACAAGCTCACGAAGCCTCCACCTTCTGTCCCAGAGTTGGCATAGAAAAGAATCTGCACAGGGGTATTAGGGCCGACCAGGGGTATACATCACGTTGTGGCACATACCTGCCAACGCCCGCCTCCGAATCGCATAGACTTCGTAACCTTTGACTTGGATTCGCCTTTGCTGTACTATCTTGTCAGCGGTAGCGGGAACCATGCCAATGCGACTACCTCGATTCAAAGATATTCTTGAGACCACGAAGGGTCCATTCGAAGGTAACTGCAGTGCTTTCTTGAATGTCTGATTTCTCCATGATGATGGAATGTGGTCTAGCGCTGTAGGGGATTATGGAGATCAAGACGTTTTATAAGTACAAAAGATGCAGACGGTGTTGATAGATGCTTATTGTGCAATGTGGCAAACACGATGTACCTAAGTATAGCGTAGTTGTCTCCACTCAAACACGACTTCACACATCCCTTCCACAGTGCTTGGAAATGACTATGCAATGATTTGTGGCAAAACCGTCTGGCAGCTGAGGTAGAATTGAGTGAGATATTACAAAGTGCCCGAGCAGTGTAGCATAATTCGAGGTAATGCGCAAGTTATCCAAGATCCTTCAAGCCGCATTCATCAATTCATTTATCTTTTCTTCAATAATTCGCTCAGTCATCCGAGGAAAAGCTTGGTCAATGACGGTGAAAGAGCATGCCGCGCATGAATAGAAGTGATCAAAAGTATCACCAACTTCGGCTGCATCACAGTCCTGGCTGGGTTCATAACCGGGGAGGATCCGTTTTATTGGGATGACCTGCATTTTCACTTTTGGCGAAGAACCGCATGCAATGTAGGCACGCACGAGAAGCTTCTGCCCCGGCGTTTTGCTATTCCGCGCCAGTTCCACCATGGTGCCCCATTTTTGGTGCAGCAGCGCGTCACAGTGACAGGTGTCTGGTTCAGGGAGCGAGTCTATGGGACCGACTCCGATGCCAAAATGAATGCAGCTATAGTTAAACTCGACGATAGCAGGCTCCGGAGCAAACTTTATTGCTATTTCGGAGATTCGCTCGCTGTTACGCGACAGATCAGACGCGATGATGCGATCCAGAAAACGGAGGTCACGAGTAGAAATACGAGACATAATTCCTTCTGTGAAAGGAAACTGTGAAATTTGGTATCAGTTCCAAACTTGAAACCACGTACTGGCCCGGCGAGCTTGTATTCCGCGACAATACGTTTGATGACCTCCTTGTTTCCAGTCGTGGGTCTGGCATTCTTTGCTGCAGTAATGCATGTGAAGGCAGCCCGCACAGCGCTTGAAGGTGCCTGCTGGTCCAGACTTACCACACTAGAGAAGAATCGATATTGGCACTCGATATGAGGAATACATGAGGTGTTACGCGCCTTCGAACTCTGACAAGAGTCAACATGTGTCTCATCAACGTCATCAGCCTCCAACAAGTTAAGTCGGAGTGTTACAAGACTTTCCAATGTCGCCCAGTGTTTATACAGTGGACCATCCGTCTTCAGCCTATCCACTATCTCACTGGCCTCGATGGCCGCGACGGACCTACCCATCACTTTAAGCACCGAACGAAATATCGTGTACTTGGGTAAGATGTTCGAAAGAAGGACCCAGATTGGCGTCCAGTCTTCTTCGTTAACATCCTCAAGATGTCTTAGCCAGGGCTCAACCTCCAGCAGCGCCGGCAACAGGCCTGCCTCTACGACCTCATTGATCCAGGGTAATCCATCTGTATCTTCCACGTAGGATCTGATGTACCAACAGGCATACGAAATTGCCCTGGCCACTAAAGGGCGTTGCTTAGCAGGGGGCCGCTGAGATACCAGGACAACAATGGCGCCTGTTACTTGCTGCATTGAGTGCTGCATGAGCAACGGAATGCGAATGTCTTTGTGGACGGAAAGGTTTGTGAGAAGGTGGGTATCCCAGATAATCACGTTGTAATTAATGGGATCATGTGCAAGGTCCTGCTCTAGATGATCAAGGGCAGTAGCAGCAATCTTCGCCGGATCGTCGTTAAACGGGCGCATGATTTCGCGCCAATTCCAGCTCTCTCCCCCAGAAAACGAACACATGCAGGAGTCCAAAACTGCCGAAGCGGGACTAAGTGGAGGGAGACCAGGGGCGTCATCGTCTGGCGCGCGGTTGCCGAAAAGAGGGTTTTTTGTTTCTAAGTCCCACAGACCAAACAACATGGAAGTGATTCCAGGGTACGAAATGACAATGGAAAGCAGGTCATGAAGTTTAGGATGCTCAGTGCAGAGGGCTAAGAATTCGATGATGGCCCGCTTGGCAATGATACGAATGTTTAATTCGACGCTTTCTTTGTAAACACAGTCTGTCTGGAAGAAAAACAGCCATTCGCGAATGACCGGCCAGTGAGCAAGGAGTGCTTTAGCTAGTCTGGCAGAGTGGAGGGAGCGGCCAAGCCAAGTTGGCAAGAAGCACGCTAGGCAGCGTAAAACCAACGCTTGTCGCACGGACTGAGCAATGCCAATAAGGCCACGCTTGACTCGCTGGAGGTAATCTGTGTCTAGGATACCATAGAACGCAACCGTGATTTTATACACCTGGGCAAAAGTGCAATTTGTCCTCAAAGCAAATAAAGTTGCCTGTGCGATAGAGTCGACAGAGCCTTTGTTGAAATCGTCCAAAATATTCTAGATATGGTCAGCAGATTTCTGCTCGACACAGTGAAGCATGACGAACATTGATTTCAGATTGGTCGGTACTAGACATCGTGGCTTGGGTGAGTGAATTTTCGTAAGCTCACCCTGACAAGTCTGAGTGGCGCGGTCAGACTGAGACTAGTTGAGTGCGCTCGATCACTCTAACTCTTGGTAGTGGATGAAGTGGAGTCTACCACGAGCTCGAGCACGTCCGATCAAATATTCCAACAAAAACTTGTGCATGTATGTAGAACCTTCGCATATGCGTGTGTTGGACATGACGGTGAATCCGATTCCGAAGTCTCCGTGATCGGACCCCCCCCGTTTATTTTAAGAAACAAATGGACAGCTCTCTCATTTGTACCACGATTTATCAAGATCACCTTAGGTGTCTTTCCTCAGGGCTTTGCATCCACACGAGAGAGGATCTATCCCACAAGTCGGGGCCTGCAGGCTCTACACCTCGCCGTGCCTCGGGACAGAAAGTCAAAAACTACCATCCCCACCCCCCAACCGACATGGAGGATGCAAACCGGAATTCACAAACGAAGCAATCAAAATGGTGTGCACCTTATACATCTCTGGCTTCAAATATTCATTGCATGGTTAAAAAGCATGAAGACAAGCTGGATCGTGGTCTTGCGACAATGCTCAAGGCATTCAGATACAAGCAGGCGTGCTACGAGGCAGCGCATATGCGTTGTTTGTTAGCGGCATGGGAGATCGAACAGGCAGAGCGTTACTCGTCACTGCCTCATTCCCTCTATGCTGAGAGCAAACAACTCCCCGATGATGAGATGAGACGAGCACTCTGTGCGTTCGCGTGAAGAACTTGAAGATGATACAAACTACTTTCAGGCCGTCCATGACGATGAGCTCGAAACCATTGAGCTTTTCACTGCTCAAACACAACAAATTTCCAAACTCCTGGGTTCACGCGGCCAAGCGCCAGAAACCGCAGCCGTCCCCGGAGAAACTGCTGAGGCTTATACTGTTGACGACTCGGACGAGAGTGGAAGGGCCACACCACGTCCACGGGCCCCTCATGGTGTAGGATGATAGCCCATATGAGGACAATCCAGACCCTAGTTGCCATCGTGGTATGTGGGAATAGTGGCTGCAGAGATGGATCAACGCTGACCGAATCATAGTAATCGTGTGTAGCTCACATCAACATGTGTTTTGCTTCCAACTTGGTATAGCTTCTCATCTTGTACTATGTTGGCAACTGATTATCTTGCTATATGTCACAGTGCGTGTGTCCTTCAAGTTATCAGATCGTTTTCTGCCTCACCTTGATTCAATGACTGAATTTACATGGCAGAAAAAGTGCCTACAACCGTTCCAGAGCATCATGATTGTATGTGCGTTCACGCGAAGAAGCTGACGATTTATACCGACTGCTGTTTGGCCGTCTACTTTCGACTGATCAAGTACGACAAGATGCGAAGTTCCTTGGTTCATGTGGCCAAGCGCCGGTGACCGCAACTGTCCCGGGGGACCTTTAAGACGTTACCTTCTGTGATGATGTGGATATTATCTACCAGCGAGTTCGACAAACATTGAGGTATGGGCTACAATGACACCATTTATGTCTGCCACTCCTTACATTCATGTCGCTCT
The DNA here is from genome assembly GCA_029603245.1 of Rhizopogon salebrosus TDB-379. Lineage (NCBI taxonomy): Eukaryota > Fungi > Basidiomycota > Agaricomycetes > Boletales > Rhizopogonaceae > Rhizopogon > Rhizopogon salebrosus. Next base: position 72,369 of record MU837040.1, on the reverse strand, counting down.
AGAGATAAAAGTTACAATAAACATAGTTAGCTTGATAGTGCAACAGCTTGAAAGTTTATCGGAGCCATCTAGGTGCACGAGTAGTTAGGGATAGTCACTGTTTATGGCCATAATATTGAGACCGTAGTGCGTACACCGCACAGTGACCCAGGTGACATCATATCGGCGTTCACGTATTCTGTTCTAAATTCCAATCGACCGTGATCACAGGCACTGCGGCTAGAAAAGTACTAGCAGTGGGTCCTAAGCGGGTCTGACTATCTCTGAGTGATTATGTCGATCGATCTCTCCCTTGATCGCATTAGCCGTCTGGCATCACAACTTCCACCATATTCACGTCCCACTATTCACGTTGCTGGCACGAATGGAAAAGGAAGCGTCACCTCCATCTTGTCATCCATTATTCTTGCGTCGGGTTTTACCGTTGGTCGTTTCAACAGTCCTCATCTCGTATCCGTCGAGGACTCCATTCTCATTAATGAAAAGAGCGTCTCATCCCAGGATTACAGTGTTGCGCGCACTGCTATTGAGAGCGCGGATCGAGAACATGGCACTGCTGTCTCCAGTTTCGAATTACTGACGCTCACCGCACTGCACATCTTCGAGAAGGCCGGAGTAGATGTCGTGGTCATCGAGGTGGGCATGGGCGGCCGTCTGGACGCTACCAATGTTATACCAGACGAGTGCATACTCCTCTCCGCTCTGACAACTGTCGACCTTGATCATCAAGCATTCCTTGGAAACACTGTTGAACTCATAGCTAAGGAGAAGACTGGTATTGCGAGGAGGGATAAACCGTTTATCTTAGGCATTCAAAAATACGCCGCAGTCGAGAATGTCGCGCGAGCTGTGGTCCATCAGGCCGGTGGTCACTTTATACCAACTCAGTCGGCGCAGCGACGAGCTTGGGATGAGACCGTAGATGGTCCGTTACCGCCCACACTATCGTTAGATGCAGAATCATTCAGCCCCCCGCCTCCTCAGCCCATCGCATTCACCAGTTCTGCTTTCCCCAATGGCCTATCTGCACTTCTATTTTTGAATGGAGCACATCAGGTGGATAACTTGAGTGTTGCATTGACGGTCATATCTACCCTTATGACGTACCAATTATGTGTATCGAGGATGCCCAATGGTTTCAGCAAGCGCGTCACGGAAAATATTCAGACAGGGATCAGAAATGCGACCTGGCGAGGTCGCTTATCATTCCATCAACTCACCCTTTCCTTGCCTACTTCACGGGCAATCACTGTACTTGTCGATGGTGCGCACAATCCTGCGTCATCAGAGACCCTTTCTTCCTATCTCTCGACCCTCGTCACTATGTTGGACAATAACCCACGATCACGGATATTAAGATTGACTTATATCCTCGCGCTTTCCCATTCCCCTCCTAAAACCCCGAAGGAAACGCTATCCCCGCTCCTCACCGTTCGTAGTGGCACACGGCTTTCAATACAAACGGAAGTTGCCGCAGTACGATTCACTCCCCCAGAAGGAATGCCATGGGTAAAGTCTGTGCCGCCGTCTGAAATCGCTGCCGTTGTGCGTGGGTCTGTATCGGGGATAGGGTTATGGGTTGCACCTGACGGAGACGAGATTCAGGGACAGCTTGAGGGTGCGTTGGAATGGGCGGTAACGAAGGAGCCAGGCATTTCAGGGATAGATGAAGATGGGGTGCAACAGTTGGTGATTGTGGCGGGGAGCCTGTACCTCGTTGCAGACTTTTACCGTCTTCTTGCGAAGCAGCCGGACTCTGATCGTTAAGAGGTGAACCAGTTCAACGACCCAAATTCGTATAGTTGTCCAAACTCTTTATTTTCTTCTGGTCTGATTTTTGGAACTGTCCTTAGATACCTCGTTACAATGTCACCACGTGTTGATTCCAGGTGTTGTGCCGTTGTGAAGCTCTGAAGTAACGGTGCTGCTAAGGGTGAAAAGTTCGTTACCCTGACTGTCTATTAATATGACAAATTGGCTGCTAAGATCGTCGATTGGCAAGTGGATTAATCCAAGTATCCTCGAGGTGTGAAGCAGGAACCTTGGGATGAATCTAATTCGATTATTGTGATTTTTTTCTTTCATGCGGCGTTGGTGACCTTTTCATGCATTCAAGATCAAGATCGGTATGTGATTCACTAACCTACTCGCCTTTACTTCGCCTCTCTCCCTTCATCCCCACATTCAACATCTCGTGCACATAGGCCGAGCTACCCGGGCCCCTTTCGTCCTTTAGTTTCACAAATATCCCTGCACCATAATACCTTGCCTCGCCTTTTTCCAACCCATTGCGCGAACCCTTGAACCAAAATCTGCTCAATAACAGAGGTCCGTGGAAGATGGAATGAAGCCCCCCTTGACGACCCTGCTTGTGCATGGAGACGTACATGACGGCAAGGGGTCAAGAGAATGCTCCTTCTCCGCACGATGTGGCCGGTCCTATCATCCTATGGCGGTAAGTGTACTCATCTCCGGAGCCCCTCTCCGAATCCGAACTCCTCTTCAAAGTCGGACTCCCTTCGTCTCAGGACTACACCTATACGCGACGCAACCCTCAGTAAAGTAGATAAGGATAGTATTGACGGAAACGCCAAAGCGGTCGCTGAGAGCGTCGGAAAGCGTGGAATCATTTTGTTTGAAATCTTCCCTCCTGACGCTCGCTCTGGAAGAGCGGGAAAGCGACTGTCGTTATCCCTTTTCGTCTAATTCTTGGATTTCATCGACGATTGCCTGAATCAAATTCAATGACATTGTGCTGCGCGGCGGGCTACGTCCTCTGGGGTTTTTGTCGGTTATAATATGATGGGGGGGTCAGAGGTTCTTCTCCAACCACTGGGCTTCAGGGTGCAAGTTAGCAGGTCCCACACTTCGAGGCCTCAACTGTCCTCCTTCGCACTCTATATTAAGCGCAAAAAGGACCATTGTATGGTGCGCATCGCAATGCCAATTGAAGTGCCCTATATGGCGTTGCACAACTTGAACTCGACTTGGAGTTTCATGCATATGGCAGGTACGAGCTCATCAAGCCAACGACTTCTTCGTGCGGACTCGAGAAGCTGCTTTGAGCTCTGTCCCGTTCCTGGTCGAAGGCGTATATTTTGAGACTTCTGGATGAAGAGACGCCCTTGAGATAGCTCCGGCTGATAAGCCTGGCAGGGAGTGGAGTATTTGTGTCACATGTTTGTCTCACGACACTAAAGATGCGGTATCCGGTTGATTTCGTTGTTTCCATTCCTTCATCTCTTGTCTCTGTTTTCTCATCACCTTATTTCCTGTTTTCAGAGCTCGCTGCCAGCTCAGCCAGCCTCCAGCCAGAGAGGCGTCCGCTCGCTGTTCGTATTTATTTTTTTCAGCCAGTCGCCAGTCATCAATCTCGTATTTCTCCCTGAAACAAGTAATTCCACATTTCAAACAAGATGTCCAATACTGAACCACCAAGAAGACCACCTCTTGCCGGGAAACCACCGTTTGCAACAGACGATCCAGACCACCTCTTCGACCAACTCCCGCCTTCTAAACGACGCATCCGCAAACCGGCAGACCCTAATCCTAACGATCGCACATCTGCTTATAACATGTATGTTCACACTTTTGTTTTTTCTACCCATCCAATGTAAATCGATGACTTTACAGGTACGATCAATATCTTGACCATGCAGATACCTCCAACCGCCAGTCTGGTTTCGGTGCAGTTGGTCTTGGTCTCTTGAACGCGGACTTGAGTGACGACGAAGACGAGGATGCCCTAATGCATAAGCTTCCTATGGCAACTGAACCTAAACGTGGTGGTACAATGAATGCAGCACCGATACCCCTCGCCGCTCCACGTCCTGGTTACCCGGCACCCGTCGCTGCACTCAAAATACCCTCTCCCGTTGCAACCCCCGAGATGAGGCAGGTCTCACCCACTCCGAACCACCCTCAACTCCGCCCCATGCCAAATGCGTTGAGAGTCAACCATCCTCCGGCCGACACTCGTCAACCAGAGATGCCCGTCCCCATTTACGAGACTCCTTCCCTTCGTCCTGTAGTCCCAAGCACTCCGCACCCCCTCCAGCCTCCAATGACTCCCATTACTCCGGTATTTGCCCGTCCTGCCAAGTCACCCGCTCCCAAAGATATCCAGTTCACAAGTGACGTTATCATCCGCGGAGGCTCGGAGGACAATTTAATGCCAAAACGTGGTGAGAAGGGTGACGATTTCTGGAGGAGGTTCAGTATTGTTGCGAGGGACGAGAAGAAGACGAGCTCGTGGTTGATTAAGACCCAGAGTGGATCCTCAAGATTGTCGCGCTGGGTGTGGTTCATCGGGACTCTGGCTTTGATTGTATGCGCGTTCTTTCAATCATTTTCCCCGCCGCTGAACTCGTCTATTCTTCTAGTGCATTGCTGGTGGCATTGGAATAGGCTGGTATATCTCACACAACTCGCCAGCGAACACGGTACCAAAGGCCATCGGAGGCAGCGCTAACGAGAGCATGACCATCTCCGGCACGGCCGCAGTTTCAATTTCCTCGTCTACAACATCTTTGCACGTTTCGCCTACAAACACGGTTGCACGCCGTAATGTATACGATGCGGTGCCCTCACCTGTGGGAGAGTTCCTGGAGAAGATTGGCCAAGGTTCTTCCGGGATGGCCAGGAAGCACCGCCGTGTTAGCGCGATCCAGTTCTAAGTTACACTCTTGTGTTCCCATTTCTGCGTCACGCCCCCCTCCATGGTTTAGGGTTCATGCTCGGATCTTCGTCTAGGTAGACTATATGCTTCTGGTTACTTACACATCTCAACCTTGCCACCTTCTTGGGGGTATACGTCCATTAAGGACGATCCCCTGTCCTCTCGTTTAATCAATCACATCAACCGGATGGATCTGTATTTATCAGGTGTTGCACTTCAACACCTTTCGCATTGTTCATTCTCCCTTCACGTTCATCCCACAATTTGTTTGTTTGTTTGTTTTCGGGACAATCTGTCTCGTTACGCGTACGTGCTTTCATACACTTCGATACCTAAATATATGCACGATCGCTTGACTATAAGAATTGGTATTGGCGCAGATTGACGCCTCTATGACAGCTCGCCTCAGGTTGGAATTCACTGTGAATTCTTCAAACTCGTATACAATATGCTGCAGTCTATCTACTCTGCATCTGATGTGAATTCAATCATTAACTTCTATAATCACAACATAGGGTAATAATATACCCGTCCAAAAGAAGTTTGGAGGGCATGCATCACACATAATTAGCTTCGTAAGGTAAGTTCATTCCCTCGTCACCCACTGCTCAGAGAAAGCGAAAAGATTCAACCACGCATCCTCTTTGCCGGTCGTGGCTTGGCCTTCGACGAGGGGCGTGGGGCCGTGATGTCCTCGACGATGTCCACCTCAGCCTCCGATGAGTCGCTGCCGGCTTGTCCTAACTCTTCACTTTTCCGCTTACGCTTCGCGTCTTCTTCTTTCACCGCCCGTGAGACCTTCCACTCCGAAGAAAGCTGATTAATCCGCTGAATAAGGTCTTCTCGGTAGTGCTGGACTACTGCCTCGTCCCAGTCGAGTCTGCGTTGCTCAGCAGTATATACTTTCCGGCTCTTTGAAACCGAGTTGCTGTCAGCTAGGGCCGTAATAAAGTAGGGACAAGCTACGCACTTGGTAAATGAGATCAAAATAATGAGTAGGTCTTGAAAGGAATGTTTTGGCGAAATGTAGCAGGTAAATACCGCAATCGGCGAAGTTGGGCTGTGAGGGGACCTGTGGGAGAGCGTTGGATTATTTTTATTTTGTAGAAAGGGATTTCACACACCAGCGCAAGCTTGCCATCAGCTATTCTCACCTCTTCAACGTTGCGCTTGTCTTTCGCCTCAGCCTTTAGCCAGTACTTTAATACCTTCTGTGCTTGAGGATGTCGCGTGCCTAGGGAATCCAGTGTGAAGATCCTTGTTCTGTGACGCGTTAGTCGTGAGGATCACCCAAGTACACGTCCATGAGGATACTTACGTCGGAGGGTCATTGGCGATATGGGTGGGCTGACTGGGAAGGGTACCACCCAGCATGACAACTACCTCATTTTCTTGCTTCTCATCGTCATCACCTTCGTTTTCGGCTTCAGAGTCAGGGACAATGATCTCATCGTCAGCTTTCAGCTTCTCCTTCCTTCTCGCAGAGGATCCATAAAACCGCGATGGAGGGACCCCAGTAGCACGAGAAGGAGGTTTGGATGATAAAGCACTTGGAGGATCGGAAAGTTCAGTTGAGGTTGATGCCTTGGAAGATAAAAGGTTCCCCTTGAGCTCTGCCCCTTCCTCATCTGCTTCAACATCAATCACAGTGGCGTCGACATCCATGGAGTCCAGGCGAGGAGAACGAGGGGACATGATCGATTCTACCTCATTTATCGAGTGCGCTGCGACAGACATGGATCTTCCAGAGGCCTTGCCCACAGATATAGAGCTGCTCCGCATAGATGCAGGCTTGGACAACGAAGCACTGCGAGGTCTCTCAAGAGGGATGTTAGATATCGAGCAGGATTGCGTGAATTCCACAGGTGAAATGTCATCCATGTCTTCATCTTGCGTGATACTTGGTGTAGATGCGCGAGTAGCATCCAATGATGCCATTTCGACGTCTGGTTCTGAAGGTCCCTCCGCTGGCAGTGGGTCGTGAATTAATGGAAGCTCCTCCTGGGTGTCAGGGATGACGTCTGGCTCGGCGGCATTATTTCGTCGCAGCTTGCCCCGCTGAGAAAGAGTATGCTCCTTCTGGGGGAGGGGAGGTCGGAGAGTGTGCTCGGGTTCATAAATGATGGCGAGGTACCAGTGAAGACTGGAAGCGACGTCAGTGAGAACAAACATCATCAGGAACATACCCACTTCTCGTTGATAGGGACGACTATGTACTTCTTTGAGAATATATCAACTCTGGATGTCCATTTCTTCACGCTTTGGTATCCTTCGTCCAGGCTTAGAGGTAACCAGTGTAAATTCAGAGTGATCAACATGAAACCGGAGAGGCTTGCCTTTTCTTATTGTTCAGCTTCTTGTAGAAGAAAGAACTAAAGACGTGAATTTGATTTGCGAGATCCGGGTCTTGCTCTCCGAGTTCAGCTAGCCAAAGCCTGCGCAATGTTAATACCACGCTCGAGAAAGGTTAGGTAATCTTACTTCAAGCCGAACTCTATCAGCGTATCATTGAGGAACTCATGCGGTCTAAGCCTGTTCAAATCACTACCCGTAATATTCAATGCGCCAGGTCCAGATGGCGGATACACAAGAACACTGGTGGAAGAGGTAAGAAGGGAGTAGCTGATGATGACAAAGGTGGTCGTACAGTTCTTCAGGATCTGCCAGTGGAGGAGACTCGGACATAGTTTCGTGTGCAACAGTAGCAGCAGACCGCCGTGATGAGCGGCGCAGCGGCGCTGACGGGCCAGCCTCAGCATTTGGTGGTTCACTATGAAAAGCATGGGAAATCAACCAGAATGAGTACAATCATAGTAACCCACGCATCAGGACCCAGACGTGCTCGATAAATGCGTGGTGGGCTAGGTCGAGCTGGCCGAGAGGACGAAGCCTTGATAGATGAGGCTACCGACTTGCGGGAAGAGTCAGATGAGCGAGAGATCTGCTGTTGACACATGTCTGCATGCCGTTGGAGTTCTTCCCAGATTGCATTAGCGGCCATCGGTCTGCTCGCGATCAGGCAGGTGTCAAGTAGTTGATGAATTCTTCGTACCTCACCGTCTCGTGTTTAGACACTGATTTTGTTAGGAGAGAGGCAAGCTTTTGATATATTGTGGTCCATCCCTTGACTTTGTCCGCGCCAAAAACGAACGTCAGACGCCCAGATAGGCGATTTGATCCTGCGCACTATTGTTCAGTGCATGATACTTCTATCGGAGCTGCACAACGCACCGGGTTGAAACTCAAGTTCTGAGAGTCCATGATCATGAACCTTACAGTCTGCCTTCGTGTGTAACTGAACAAGTACATCGTCTTTCAAGGGTCGATCACTGTCATTTGTGACCTAATCAATGTAAACAAAAGTAGACACGCGATTTATGCAGAGGCCATACCGTTATTTCGTCAAACCCGGTAGGATATTGGAACCTGTAAGGGCGGGACTGTCCGGGTACCGACACATCGAGATGTCCATTCCGTGGATTATACTCAAAGGCTGGGGGGTCAGAACCTTCCTCCGCAAAAAATATTTTTAAACCCATCGCCCATGCCCGCAAAGGGAGCTTCAGCGGATGTTCCTTCGTGCGAGAATGCCATTTGGATGTGAACAACGTGGACTCTGTAGCTATGGGATCAAGCTGCAGTGTTGAAGAAACAAGCTGATCGAAAGCGTGAGTTGGTACAAAAGAACAGACAAAGAAGATGAACCTTGGGTGCTCTGTTGAGTTTCATATTCGCGGCAACCCCGGGACGGCCGCTGAGTGCATCCTTGTGCCTTAAATCCACATGCGTAGGCTTAGGTTGAGGCTCAGGCTCATACAATTCACATTTCTTGGCAACATTACCAGGCCGTATGGCCCGTAGGGATGGCGTGAGCTTTGCAGCTCGCTGCGATTGAGGGGGCCGAGAGGGAGAAGGCCGCTCGTTGGCTGGCTCCGATGTGAAGTCGTCAATTTCTTCAATATCAGACACAACACTGGTGACAGCTTGTGGCTTCGTCGCGGCTTCCTTTCCTTTGCCCTTCGGGGGATTCGCATGTTGATGGCCACCTGGATGGGTTTCGAAGTCATGGCGTCTGCGTTGGTCAATGAGTTGGAGTTCATCTGGCGAAGGAGTTGGAGGACGAGGTAAAGGTACTCCACGGTCCTCTCCATCAGATATAACTTCGATCTCTGAGTCTCTGGGTGGTCTGCCATGTGCGGGCACGCTTTTGATTCCACGAGGGTCAAACATCTGTATCTCGGCGTCTGACGTGCAGGAAGTTGGATGCCCTCCATGCCTCGAGGAAGGATGTGTGTTGTTTGCGGGATGGGAATTGTTGTTCCGCCTGGTGAAGTGGGAGAATGGAAGGTCAGGTTGGGAGCGCTTGGGGTCTGGTGGCCTTGGTTGGCGCCCTGTACCGAGAAGTGTCGCATGGGTATTTGGATTTCCGGGTCGAGGTGCTTGTCCACGACGGAGAGTGTCCTTCATTTGTTCGTAGGGGCTTGCTAGGTCGAAGCGCGGGTTACGCTATATAACGGTCAGAAGCCACCAAGGTTTAGATTAGATGAAGGTCAGCTCACCATCTGGGGTGGGACGGCTATGGGAGTAGGAGCATTTTTCCACGGGCCTGTCCTAGGCTCCGTTCAGAATGGCCCAGCGGATGATGTGAGGATCAGACGTACGGATTAGATGCATCTCGGTAGTTGGAGGGTCCTGCGGCTGATGTGCCATGTAAAGTGTTGACCTTCTTTCTTGCAGATGGTGAATACTCCAGCATGGATCCCCTCGCAGCCGTGCGAATAAGCTTCGTTGTTGTGCCAGAAGACGAGAGCACCTTGCAGGTGGCCGCAGAGGTCTCGTTGACCTTATGCTCTGATGTTCACTTGCTCACGTAGTCCTACTTAGGCAATATGTCAAAGAAGTCCATTCTTTCGATCACTAGTCTTTGCTCCAGATTATCCCCTCTCTTGCGTGTGTAGGCACGAATTCCCACCTCCCTCAAGGCCCAGCCTGTGTGAATGACCATGAAAACAACTTGATAATCACCAAGGTTTTCTGTGTGATATTACGTAGGGAAAATATCAACGAAAAAGGAACATACCTAGCCCTATATTAGGGTTTCACAACTTTAGCCAAAATTGTTTGCATTTGTTGACGGCATGTGTCAATCGACAAACGCGTCTCAGCTGATGGCGCGTGTCTTTCACCCCTACACTAAATTCTAACTTCCATTGCCTACAGCACTAATGGCAAAACGCAAGGTCGCTGTTGACGACGACGACGAGGCTCAAGATATTTTATCTCAACATTCTAAGCGTGCCAGGACTGCTGATAGTGAAGATGATATTATTGACCACTCCCAACACCCCACACGGAACCACAAAGGCAAAGGCAAGACGCGTCAGGTGGATAGCGACGACGACGAGGAAGAAGAAGAAGGTCCGAATCAGGAAGAGCACAACGAGGAAGAGGAACAACGCTTTGAAGAACTCAATGGCGAGGTTATTCGCCAGCGCCTCGAGCAGAAGCGCAACACTTTTGGTGTCAGTAGGACGTCTGCTGCTCCTATCGGAATTCCAAGCTAATGTAGGTGCTACAGGGTATCGCAGAGCATGGAATAATTGAATCCATCGAGATGCATCATTTCATGTGCCACAAGCGATTGACGTTCACGTTTGGACCTCAGATAAATTTCATTATTGGTGAGTGCTACTTCAAGTACGTCAAGGATATGCTGACGCAGCCCAACAGGTCACAATGGAAGTAAGTTCTGTATCCTCGATAGTCGACAGCTCCCACTGGTAGACTAACTTACCCTGTCAGGCGGAAAGAGCGCCGTCCTGTCTGCGATCACAGTCGCGCTTGGAGGGAAGGCCAACTCAACAGGTCGTGGCAGCGGCCTGAAATCTTTTATTCGTGAAGGCCAACAGTAAGATCCATAGCATAAATTGATGTCACTGATCTTGAGACGTTATACAAGGGTCTCAGAGATCACTATTTCACTCAAGAATCAAGGTGAAGAGGCATATAAGCCCAAAGAATATGGGAAGAGCATTATTGTTACGCGCAAATTTACCAAGGACGGATCTTCTTCATGGAAGATTAGGAGCAAGGAAGGCAAGGTCATATCCACAAAGAGAGACGAGCTTTCAGCCATTTGTGATCATATGAACATACAAGTCGATAACCCCATGAATGTCCTCAGTCAAGGTGGGCACATGCGCATATACGCGTCTTCAGTTCAACATTAAAATTTTTGTAGATGCTGCCAGGCAATTTTTGAGTGCTTCCCATCCCTCCGACAAATACAAGGTTGGTTCGCTGCCTCACCTTGTGTCCTTGGCTCACGTGCATGTAACCTAGTTCTTCCTACGAGGAACACAGCTATCGCAGCTTTCCGAGGAGTACGACACATGCCTTGATAACATTAACCAGACCAGGAAGGTGTTGCACCAGAAAAAACAAGTCATTCCTGACCTACGTACCCAATTCAAGGAGGCGAGCGTGCGCTTTGAGGAAGCCAGTAAGGCGCGAGAACAGCGCTTCAAGGTTGATGAGCTCAAGAAGGAGCTTGCCTGGGCTCATGTCGCAGCGAAGCAAGCGGTGAGAACGGATCTTCTTGACATTTCCCTTGACATGCTTAACTGTGTAATTTGAATTACGAGCTGATTGAGATGTTATTTCTAGGAGTTGCAGAAGCAAGTCGAGGAAGTTGCAAAGGCGCAACGCCGCTTGCCAAAGATAGAGGCTGAAATGCAGACGGCCGAGGTGGGTTCCCACTTATACTGATATTTGCCTACTCACATACACATTAGTCTCAATTCAAACTCGCTACCGAAGCTGTAAAGCAATTCGAGAGGGAGGTCTCCGAGCTTGGGGACATTGACCACCACATCAAGCAACGCGATAACCTGCAGGAGAAGATGCGCCTCAACAGGGGGAAGCTTGGAAAGTTCAAGGTCTGTCCGCCTTGTCTTTTGCTTTCCTCCTGTCTAACGCGATATCCCGCTTTCTAGAATGACGAGAAGCAGATGAACATTTCTCTTACCGCTCTGAATAGTTCCATTGCCGGCTTCCAAAAGCGAATCAAAGAAGAAGAAGATCGCCTCGCTGTAGACACACAAGTAAAACGAGAGGAGCTTAACCGAAAGCTGGAGGTCGCTAGAGATGCTGTCGCAAAAGCTGATCAAGCGAACAAGGATCTCCTTGAGGCTAAACGCCAAAAAATAGCTGAGCAAGAAAGCGTTAAACAAAGAGGACTGGCCGCTGAGGCAAGGAAGAATGGCGCACAGGAACGTATTGCTGCGGCCCAGAGTATGATTACTCAGTGCAAGGAGAAGGGGCAGAATGCACTTGCGCCATACGGCCGAGACATCAAAGCTGTTCTCGGCCAGATTGCGCAAATGAGGTGGCACGGGGAGCCTCCTATTGGACCGCTTGGGATGTGTGTCAAGTTGAAGGACGCAGTATGGGCGGATCTGATGAGAATACAACTGGGAAGCCTGATGAGCGCATTTGCGGTCACGGATGCCAGAGACAGACCGCAATTGAAGAAGTTACTCGACCATTACAAAAAGTGCGTTAGCTTACTCTTTTACTTTCTCTATCGGCTGATCATGTACCCGAAGTAACCACATCAATATCATCATATCCGAGCGTGACATGTTCGACTACAGCTCAGGCGAGCCACCAGCTCACGTTCCCACTGTGCTTCGGGTCTTGGAGGTAATGCTGCCGCATTCACACTACCATCACCGTCTAATTTGGTATCCAGATCACAGACCCTTTCGTCCTCCGCCTGTTAATCAACCAAGCAAATATCGAGCGTACCGTCGTTGCGCCCAGGCGTCTTGACGCTGACAATATCCTGAGAGGAATACCTGGAGGAGGCGTTGCGTGGGCAGCCGATTACATGCGCGTTCATCGATTCGCCGAAGGGGGTGGCCAGTCGATCAAATTGAACAGGATTCCTCCCAGTGACTCCCGCAACATGTTGTTTACGTCCAGTAACTCTGCCAGTGTGCTTAGGTTCGTCTATATGTTACTGTTTGGCAACAGTGCTGACCCAATTTATGTAGCACGTGGGAAGAGAACTTGCAGAATGCAGAGGACGAGTTTAAGGCTGCACAAACAGAAGCCTATCAGCTCAGACAGGAGTATCAAAGCATTGCACGTGAAATCAATGGAATGACTGTCGGTCCCTTCTGTTCATACTCGTCACCCTTATGCTAAAGGTTCTGGTGGGTAGGCACAAGAACGTTCCTTATACGACACTCTCCGTGCCGCGAAACAAGAACTTACTTCGCTCCAAGAGGAGGCGAAGGAAGATATGCCCGCTGATATCGTAGGCTTGCAGAGTGCGAAAGAGGTATATCATGAGAACCTGATGATGATGATGATGTTCGGGCTGACGACCCTCTTTATAAAGGAAGCGGAAGCGGAGAAGGCCCATATCATGCAGCAGTTCGAGGATGCCATCGGTAGACAGGCGGTTATCGATGAAGAACAGAATGTTCTTCTTACAGAGTTGAACAAAGTCAAGACTCAGATCCAAAACTTTGAAGATGCGCGTGGCAAAGTTTTGGTAAGATTTACTTGTGGATGTTTTGCTTATGTCACCTGACACTGGAATGTAGAAAGCAACGGAGGACGCCGCTGCGAACCGTCTAACAGCCCAGAGCAACCAAAGTCACTACGCAAAGAAGCTCGAAGACGAAAGGAAAAAGGTTCAAGCCCTTGAGGTTATCGAGAAGCAGCTACAGGAAGAGTTCACGGCAAGTTGTCTTGACAGTCCATGAACCACCGCTGACCTCCTATCAGATCTGGACCACAGGGGCTGAAGAGTACTGCGCACGGGTCGAAAATCCTCGCAAAGTCGACCTGGTGGAGCGTAATCTCGAATCTGTTCAGAAAGCACTCAAGGAAAGGGAGCGCAGGCATGGCGCAACGGTCGAGCAAATGACCATCGAGGTTAACAATGCGAAGGCTGTCCTGGACAATGCAGAAGCGGATCTGAAAAGTCTGTCTAATTTGAACAATGTAAGGTTACTCGCGTCAAGGAGTCCCATCACTGACGCTGTTTGTAGGCCCTGAAGAAGTCGCTTGTTGTGCGATTGACCCGCTGGCAAGAATTCCGCCGTCATATTGCTCTACGGTGCAAGGTTGTATTCCAGTACCATCTTTCTAACCGTGGGTACTATGGGAAGATTTTGTTCGATCACGTTCAACAAACGCTCCAGTTGAAGGTATGTCTCCTTTCTATGCAAATGGCTTGCTACTTACAGTTGTGATAGGTCCAAACTGATGATCAAATGGCCACGCAAGGGAGAGACAAAGATCCCCGGTCGCTTAGTGGTGGGGAAAAGTCTTTCTCCACGATCTGTCTATTGCTTTCGCTTTGGGACGCAATCGGTTGCCCTCTTCGTTGCCTCGGTAAGTACAAGCATGTAGATTTCCCTCTTCTTTCTGACCATTTTTAGACGAGTTCGACGTTTTCATGGATGCTGTTAATCGTCGCATCAGTATGAAGATGATGATTGACACTGCCAATGCTTCGGACAAGAAGCAGTATATCCTTATTACTCCCCAAGACATGGGTAACATCCATGTTGGCCAGACCGTCCGTGTCCATAGGATGAGTGATCCTGAGCGCGGGCAGGGCATTCTGGCGTTCGCTTGAACTTCAGACTCTGTTTTCTCTCATACGAAGTATGGGAATGATACGTTATTGGTCATTTACTATTTTTTTCTCTCGAGTATAGCACTCCAGCAATTAACATAGACCCGTCAGTAATATTGTCGTATTCACGCCGAGCACAAGTTCGAAACATGTATAATCAAGTAGTTGAACAACTCTGAAATGCCACATGTAAGGAGAGCTGGGGTTGTCTGCTGTCTTCGCGAAGTTGAAGCTCATGTTTATTAAAGAAAACGACGCTTCAATTATATGTAACACAGACCAAAAGTTGCCGATACTGGGTTAATTGTACGAAATAAGTATACACGGTATCTTGGAATATGCTTGCAACCAAAATCCCAACGTGGTGGAGATGGTATCGTACAATGCCCGCCGATGTCGGTCGTCAATCCAAAAGCTTCTTCCCTTCGTCCTTGAAGTTCTTGAGCTCATCTCGCCATGGCTCCCAAACCTGACCGTATTTCTTGAGTAGTCCAGCCAGTTCCTCCCGCTGTTCCTTCTGCAGCTAACATGAGTACACGTCACTGACAAATTCAACTAGACTTACTATATTCCATGGCTCTTCCGCGTATACATCAGTGAACAGCTCCTTCAGGTCAGCCCTCTTAAGCGTTTCAGCGCGCCTGAACGACGTGAGCACATCCTGCTTCAGTCGTGACTTCAGCTCTTCCTCATCCGTCCCGTTCCACCATCCCTGGGATTCCATGAACAGGCGGAAACGCGTAATGGGGTTGTCGATCTTCTTCTTGTTCTCTACTTCCTGGCGGCCCCTGTAGGCGAACGAATCGTCAGACGTCGAGTGATGACCAACTCGGTAAGTCATCATCTCGACTAGAACTGCCCGACCACCTTCCAAACACCGTCTTCGGCCCTCTTTGACGGCATTCATTACCGCAAGGATGTCGTTGCCATCTACACGAATGGTATCGACCCCGTAACCTGCGCAGTAGATTTGATTACTCTGAACGTAAACTCGGGATGTGTGATTAGGTTACCTGGACCCCTTGCACTCAGAGAGTCGCCGTAGAATTGCTGCGTGCTTGGCGTGCTGATGGCGAAACCGTTGTTCCGCGCCAGGAACAATGTTGGTGAAGGCAGTGTAGAAGCAAGGAGCATTCCAGCATGGAAGTCCCCCTCGGACGCTGCGCCTTCCCCGAAAAACACACAAGCGATATTCTTGGAGCGTCTCTCTGGGTCACGTTTCAGTGCAAATCCAACTCCAGCGGCTTGTGGTATTTGGGTTGCGAGTGGGGAAGATATGGTATGGAAATGATGTTGCTTGGAGCCGAAATGCTGGTAAAATGCCATGAGCAAGGCTTCAAAAGAGGGTAAGGACCAAAGGTATATACCACTGGCATTTGACGTCCTTTACCGGAGGTATCTTCGTGGTTTCCGAAACATTGCGCCATGATACTGTCAATAGAGAAGCCACGCCATAGGAGCACCCCCACTTCACGGTACTGTGCTGAAGGGGAATTAGCATAAACATAAGCAAGGAGGATATTCGTCCCACCTAACACCCTTGAGACGCGTGAGGTGAACATTGAGCACATACGAAACAATGATTCAAAGGCGCTTACTCGTCGTCATCAGCCAGTGCGGCAGCAGAGCCGATTACAGCAGCCTCTTCTCCATACTTGAGAGGAAGGTCAGCAACTAGGATTCATATCTGTAGGACCATTAATCTTACGGAAGTCATCTAAAGCATATGTCAGCAAATGATTGGTGTGTTCTAGTGCACGCACGTAGAAAGATATTTTGCCTTGGCGTTGGACATTGTAAAGTATATTATCCAGTGTAGGAAGCAACTGCATCTTTTCATATCTAGTCCAAGGCTCTGTAAGCTACACGGCAGAGTTACTGTGAAGGCAACCCACAAGCGCCGCGCAAACTGTTCGCTGATCTAAATGGATTTGAACGTCATTGGGTCCGTTCCGGGATGGAAGAGGGAACATACCTCGGGCACTTCGGCACCTTCTATTGGAACACCCAGTCCATCAAGCACCCTGTAGGTTGGTATCTTGCTACCGTCGCCAGTTACAGAATTAAAGAACGAGAGCTTCGACACAACTGGTGATTGTGTTGTAGGTAGAATGCCCAGCGGAGAGAAGGCAGGTAGCGTTGAATGCGCCCGACACGTTGAGCAAACCCTGGTGAACGGAAGGGAATGTTTGAATGATAGTAAACGCAGCATTGCTAGAGACGCCCCAGTAGTGGTTCCGGATCAAGGTCCTCACGGAGCTTGTCCATACTTGCCCGTGGGGTAAGCGACACCAAGTACACATGATCCAAAAACGGCTACCCGACATCGGATCAACAAGCTGAACGGATGATCACTCAATACAGTAATGCTTCTATCACTAGCAATTCCTATGGGCGGTGGTCCACTACATATAAGTATCTACTCGTTGATAGACGTCCACCTCAAACGATGAGCATACGGCGCGTTTCATGCAACAAATAGTGCTTGAAGAACTAATCCACGGATTACCGTTTCGGCAATGCTCGATTGAATGATCTAACAGCAGATCTAAAGACCCTAACGTAGGTGTCTGTGAAATGGTTGAGAAAATGTTTCGTGCAGCACCGGGATGAACTTGGTTCAAACGCACCTCTGTCAATCAGTCTTTCGGTAACTTTGAAGCTTCTTCTGCAGCTTTCTTCCGACCGCCCATAAGCAAAGTCACATAGTCCGCGCCTCCAAGAACATGCTCTCCGGTAGCCTTGCCTGACGACGGTTTTGACTTTGACTTTGATTTAAGATCAGCCCGTTTTCTTGCGGCTTGCATGGATGATGATACTGCATGTGTATTTGATGCATTAGCAATGTTGAGAGACGCGGATGAAGGGTGTGGTGCGGTCTTTTTGTTCTGAGGGGAAAGAACTTCGTCGTTGGACTAGAAATCTCGACACAAATGACGACTCACAACACGTTTGCACAGCTTCGCATTCCGCCCCATCGTGGCGCGTACCGCAGGTGTATCTAAACGTTGCTTTGTGTGTGAACTTGGCAGCTTAGTCACGTGCCGCACCAGGATCATCGATTGATTTCAAACATCAACGATTCAACGCTTGGGAGGTAATTTGCAACTCGAGATTCAGACCATTGTCAGACCTGCATTAGAAACACAACCCACCTTCCCGATGGTACGCGTTCATCCATCTCTATACATCGAACCTGCAACCCTCGGGCACTTCCTTCCTTTTTTCACCGTTGCATTGGCTCGTTACAGTCTTGGCATGCGGCCAGTCGTCCTGCCACCTTGCAGTAACGAGATCCCCTGTCATGTTTTGAGCCGGTCCGGAGAATCATCCTTTATTGCCTCCATAACTCTCTTTTCTCTTCTCGCATAGTTCCCTCTATCCAGAATGATCGGTCCCGGGTTCCCCTGGATGTATATCTCTCTGTCCCGTTTCATTCCCATCGATTCATCGGCCCAATCACCCCCTCGCCTTTCATCTCGACCCGAATCACTCATTCATTTCCCCATCTCGTGCACATGGGCCGAGAGACCCGTTGAAGCTCCGTCCCATTTCCCTAAGGGAGCCTCTTGAACCCTATCAACCGGAAACTTTGCATGCTTTTGAAATATCGTGAAGTGCGCATTCATCCACGTGCTTCCTCGCCTTCGACGCATATCGGAGAGTTCCATGCCCGCCACCAGCTGGGATTAAAGGATGCGAAAGGCTCCCGACGAGCTTGTCGAGGTTTTTGTGCCCTTCGTCCTCTTCGGGCAGAGACCCGTGACAATTCAGCACGAGGCCTCCATCTTCAAAGGCGTCTGTGATTCTGGGGTGGCCTCGTTTGTTCGTGACCTGATGAGAAGGATTCAGCTGTCAAGGGGCTTTGCTGAATATAGGAAATCATTTTATGCTCCGAGGTTCGAAGTGTAGAAGGACCGTTGATTTCCAACAATGAATGAATTGTAGAAGTAGCGGACTGCGAGGTGGCCCAGAACTCGTAGCATCACTTATCTCACCCGAGTAACTGGCGTCAAACCTGGCGCTGCGACCGTGTTTAACAGGTGAAACGGACGATTCACCCGCTCAGCCGGTGATAACACAATCTCCTTTCAGTTTTGTAGTGGCATGCAAACACGCAGTGCCCCGGGCCCCTAAGAGGCTGTGCTATTCCACGTAGTATCGCACAACCACGATGATGAGTGAGGAACAAAATGTTCATTTCTGAAACCCGTGCAGTATACGGGTTAGACATACTAATAACCAGTACAACGTCACACAGCGTCGCATCATCAAGGCGTTGGGAGCACATATGTAGATTCAGGTCGAGATCCAAGTCCACTCTGCAATGAATCAGTCAGACAATTATTCGGAGATTCTTAATGGACTCGCCTCTTCATAAATCTTCTCAATCCATTCCATGTTTGCAATAGAGTCCTCAGCGCTCATCCAGGTTTGCGGTGTGCGGCCTTTGATCTTGTCCACAAAAGCTTCCAGCTGATATCTGTAGGTAGTCCACCACTCCTCTCCTTTACCGTTATCGCCTTTGAATGCATACACTTTCTCGGTCCTCGGAACGCCGCCGTTAGGTTTCACAGTAATATAATGGTAAATCACTGGCATCACGAAGTTGAACATCTCGATGGTGCCACCTTCGCAAACCGCGCTGGTTTGGATTTCCGGCTTGGGAATGAACCCCCAACGAGGGCTGTTAGACAAGCTGCATTTGATCGTGGACTTCATCGGATTGCCACCAGGGTTCGAAGAGGGAAAAGTGAGCTCCGCAACGGTGCCTATATCAATACGCGGATCTTTTGGAAATCGTACGGCAGTTGCAGACGTCACCGCATTAGGATTGCTTGATGCCAGATAACGAACACAACTCAAAGGGTAGCCTTGAGCAAAAATGTCAGAAGGGTTAGATCGCAAGCGGAGGGTAAACTGACATCCGCAATCCATCATTGCACCACCACCGAGGTCATAGTTCATTCGAATGTCACCCTCGCCAAATAGACCCTTTGGTACCGCAAGAGCGGCGTTTACCTCCTTAATGGCGCCAAGTTCTCCGCTGTCAATGATAGCCTTGACACGTTGAATAGCGGGGTGGAACCTGTCTGATCTTGTCAAGACAGCCCTTCATTGAAACCAGATGACACCTGCCGATAATGGAATGCCTCGAGAAGAACGAGCCCTTTCTGGTCTGCCAGAGAAAACATACGCCGGGTTTCCTCCGCCGTGTTGCCACTGGGCTTCTCCAGGAGTACATGCTTGCCGGCAGCAAGCGCCTTCATGGTCCATTCATAGTGTAAACCATTAGGCAGCTGACGTGTCCTTAGTAACAACAACTTCACACGTGACGGCATTCAAGTACGCACAGGATTATAGACAACGTCGATTGCAGGATCATCTAGAAGTTCTGTCATGAAGAAGTAAATACGGAGTAGGCCCCTATCTTGTACTATGCAGTCCGACTTACCTTGATAGCCATCTTTGCCTCCGTACCATTTCTTGAAACCATGCTTTTTAGCGAAACGCTCAGCTCGACCGATGTCCCTCGCCGCAACAGCATATAGTTCTACTTCTGGGTGGCTTTTCGCGGGAATGACAAGAGCGGGAGGAGCAATGGCGGCAGCCCCTAAAACGCCAAACTTCAGTGGCAAAGAGGTTGCGTCACTGTCCTTCGGGTCAATTGGAGTAGGTGGACTAATGAAGGCCTACAAAGAGAACGCTAAGTACTGTCAAGTGGCGAGGCCATAATGAGCGGACTGACAGCATAGTTGCGCTTGAAGAATCCCAAGACGGAGGACATGATAAGTGTAGGATAGGCGCGGTGTATCAGCTTAGAAAGCAGAAAGCAAGGTTCTGACAGCTGATGAGAACATCATGGGCCCGGGCGTAGCAGCTCGGCACGGCTTCGGCAGCAGATATAATTGCTGAGCGCTCAACTGCAATCTCGACATGTTCGAGTTGACTGAAATGTTTAGTAGTTGACAAGTAAGTAATGTAGACGTGGCACTGATGACTTTCCAAGTCATTGACGAGAGGCTGCAAGAGGCTATGACACAAGAATCGGCGAAGACAAATATTGGGACGCGTCGCGCAGAACGTGACATACCAAAACAGGACATGATCGGACTTTCGTCGATCAATCGTCACTATTGAGAAGAAATGTGTGGTTGGTCATCTGAGCAAATGACCAAAGCTTGATCAAAAACATTGAGGATTCATTGGTATGAGATTCCGAACGAAGTTTCCGAGGAAATGACAGACTTGACCATGAGTCGGCCTGCCAGGGGCCTGTCCAGCGGCGTACGTCAAAATTCATAGCTGATAAAGTCACAGTAAAGGTACGAACTACGTAAGAGTGAATAGTGTATCGTGCCCGAGAATGTGGAACCGCAAGCTTCATCAGGTTTCTCTCCATCATTTTGTGCCTGTGGTACTATCATAAGAGGCAACGTAAGGTTAGGAGCGTCATGAAAGAACAGGTGTCATGTCAGGGTGCTCGCGGACCCACCCGCCAATTAATTTTTGGCCGGGGTAGATAGAGGTAGGCGTATCCGACGACCTATCGCAGAGCTGTCAGTTGTGGTTTGTGACTGGCAATAAATGGTCTACGAGATAACGATAATATAAAGAACAATTGCTTGTCATCATCAGGGTCTCAACAGCTAGGGGGTCTCGGTCACTGGTCAAAGTCGGGGCGCATGGACAGACGCCACTTTGAAGATTGGTGGTGTCGCCTAGATAGGAACTTTGGCAGGGGGACAATGGGCGTGGAGATTAGGTGGCAAATGTATGCAGATGGCGTCATCGCGAGATAACGTTGGCGCGTTGTTCCAATTGTAGTGATCACCTGTGGCATCTCGAATGACACGAGCTTCAAATCTTGCGTCTCGCTTGTTCTACGTGTTCCAACGAACCATCGCGGGATACGCAAGTGCGGATGTTTGATTAACACAAGGCTTCTGCATGAACAAAATCCTGTACAGTCCAGCCAGCATTTATCAGCGTTAGCGCGGTTAAGGGCGTAGCGGGAGATCCTTCCGACCCTGTAATCGTGTTGACTAAGAAGCCGGACAATGCAATGGAGTAATGTTTTCGGCGTTGCAACTTGAGAAACTTTAATGTCAAGCATGACAGACGGGACGCCGTGTGATACGAGGTTGATGCGAGGCTCGTCCGGGTATGGATCAGTTCAAGCTGGTTTGCGCGTCTGGTTTGATCCATGGTAAGCAAGATCTCGCATCGGTGAATGAAGTGAAATGACCCTGGTACTCTGTATATAGCCAATGACAAGTACGGTATTCACGATGTCACCCGATACCAAAGGACTTCGAAGCTGTCATATTCGCCTATGATGCGTGGGCGTGTTGATTTCATTAACCCCTAACGTAGAGGCAGGGGACGTGGCGCATTCTACTTGCCGAATTGATAGAAGGCGCTCCAAAAGTAACACGATAAGTTGGGATCAGACAAGCACAGATGCTAAGTTTACACACATCTTTTTAGCACTAGTGCGCCGAGATGCCGCCCGGAGGACCTCAAACTTCGACTAGAAGACAAGCTTATAGGGTTGACATCTGTCAATTGTGGTGTGATCAGATTAAATTAGGACACGATCGAGACGGTCTATTCATATCGCTTCATGCTGTGCAGAGCGACCAAGCTACGAAGCGTATAAGAGCGTACACTTTGTAAATCCACTCTCACGGACTGTATTTTGGAACAAATGGTGAAGCGGAACCGACTTTGATGCAGCCAATCATATACGTTTTGTTACTCACCGAGGGCGTATTGCTCCTCGAACGAACTTGCCGTTCAGATTGCATGCAGTAACAACCCAGATACATAGCGATTATCACCGCCCGGATGTCCCTCCAAGACGTCCGCGTACTTGTTCTACCGCGCGATACATGTCTGCTGCCGAAGGTTGCGGAAGACCGAAAAGCTGCAAGATGTGCGGAATAGCATTACGAGTAAGTAACAGCGGCTGGGAAGTCTTGGACAGGTTGGATGGATCAGAGAATGCAGCGGTGCTATCATCAGCCATGTGCATAGTATCTGGTGCTTTTTGTGGTGATGCCGCGGATCGAGTAGTGGGCGCCGGGACGGGCATCCTTTCTATGTTCGATGGGGCGTAAGAAACGTAAAGCTGATCAAGTGCCGGGCTCGGCTCTGGAATGACCAAGCTGTGATCTAGAAGGGATGATAGATATTGCGAGGCTCTATAGGCTGTGCGATGGTAATCGTTAGAGCTTTATCGGACTGGAGAAACCAGAAAGGCTATTCCGTCTCAAAAAAGACTGCACTAACCTCTGTAATGTGACCAGGATCTCCACACACAGAAAAAGAATGGCAGGTTAGGTATAACGGCTAACAGTAACCACGAGTGGTGTAAAGGTCAGTGAACGCCAAACATGTGGCTCGACAACATGTCGTAATCGGAAGACTCACGGACAAGAATGAAGGGCGCTGTCAGTGGAGCAATCGCCATCCACATCCAGAATCCTTTACGATGTCGAGGTTCCCGACTTGCTAGAAGTGTGCGAAGATGCATAACTGAGGGATGTGAAACTTCATCCATACCCGTGGATGGTAGCGAAGCGTAAATCGATGGCGGATAAACGAGGGGTATCTGGCAGGAATAAGAAGGTACGCTCAGATACGGCACGGTCTTACTTACTCGCAGAGTCTCCTTCTGAATTTGCTTCTCTGAGTTTTCTACCTGATTTGCATTTCGCCTGGCTATATCTGAATTTGGAATGGATGGTCCCAAAGTTGGGTCAACCCCCTTCAGCGCTAATTCCTCAAAGTCTATGCGGTCGATTATGCGTTCACCAAACTCATAAGTTTGCAACTAGATGATCGTTCACATAAAATAAGGATGCGGAGGCATATGTATTTCAGCAAGTAGACCTGCCTTCCAACTGCCTTCGGGTGCCTTTCCGAAACCAGCCCAAAGGTCGGCAGCTTTTGTGGAGGCCCATTTCACCCCTCGCTTAATGACAGACTGGTCATCCTTATTGGCGGTGTCACCTTGAGAGAGATCGAAGTGGTAGTAAATGAGCATGCGGTTGGGATTGAAGACTGCGTGTGATTTTAGGCCATGCTCAGGCGGGATCTTTGGTCGAGCAAGAGGCAAAGCGACGATGCGCATGGTGCGCACAGCCTTAGGAAGAATGGACATAATGGCAAGGGTAAAACGGAAATAAAAAAATCTTCAAGGGGAGTGTGCAGTGTGCACTGTCACGGTGCATTCACTGGCGAGGCAAATTATGGCCACGTGACCAGTCAGGCCTACCACAAGTGACTAGCTAACATTGGCCGACTTTTAAATCTCAACGACCATGAATTCTCCCGATCCAGGTTCCCCGATCTCTACAGATTCATCTGATTCACCTCCACCTGACGACTTGCATTCGACTGGCACAAGTGGCCGCGATCCTCACACGTCAGCCCTCCATGCTGCAACCCACATGTTAGGGAGCATCGCGTCAATGATGCCTAGCCCAGGATCAAAGCGCCGCCTGCCGGGCGGTTCTTCCTTTGATGGATCCTCTTCAAGGAGAGACGCAAAGACGAGGAGACGAGAGGATGTAATGGGCGCGATCGGCAACCCGCGCAGATTGGCTGATATGCAGGGTCAAAGTGCAGGAGGGAGTGGTTTCGGACAGGCTCCGAGTAATCCCTGGGGAGTGAAGAGTGAGCATGGGCCAAGGCGTGATAAAGAAGACCTGGTTGATGTTCCAATGGCAGAGCAACTCAGAAAAGGTTAGTTGGAGCATGATATCTTATTTTTAATGATTTTCATTCACATTCATGCCTAGAATTTGGAGATCCATTCTTGGAGACAGCAATTAAGAGCCTTAGTTAATTACACGAGTTATTGGTGAGGTGTGATTCTTGTGCGAAGGTTCTCACCGTTGACCTGATTTTATTTGCATCGAATAGTCGCCCATGGAGCTATGCTCTCGTCATTTTTCGCGTTAGGGCAGGAATCCTTTCCGACGGCAGGAAGTATCATTCGAGTGACATCAGCTCCTTTTTGTTTGGTAGTCGGACTTGCACGATTATCATTTGCATATCAACCTATGTAAGCTAAGTGTAAGATTAGTGCCCCACTTGCGCGCGAAATGCATCCATGTTTCCATTACCGACTCTCTCCTCACTCCGGCGCGAGTTTTGTACACCTCTGGAACAAATATTTGATCTTCCCTAAGCCACTCATCTCATCTCCCAGATGTCGTTAGCATCATTGCCTCCCAGCGGCAGAACTTAAACAAACCCTTATCTAGTCTTTACGGTATGTATCGTGATGACCTGATTTCCTGGATAATCTGCCGCTTACCTACATTACATACATTTCTTCGAAGCTTGCGCGTTCATTTTCACGGCAAGTAGCCGTGCTATGCAGAGCCGGCCGATTGTTCCATGGGAAATGATTTCAGTGCCTTAAGAACTGGCTCCACGAAGGGGAAGAGAGTGGGTCGGGAACATTCGCGTTCGCCTTGGCTTTGATGCCGACGACAAGACCACTTCGGGATAAAATATTAGAATCCATACTTCCATGGCACAAAGGAGCCGTCCCGACCTTTGCAACCGTTTAGCGGACTGTCTAAGATCCCATGTTCGGACTGGTAACTCAGTACTCAATGTTGACAAGGTCTTCAAGCTCACGCATCTCAACTAGAACTTACTGCGGACATCGGTAGTAGGACTTACCAAGAAGGCAACTCTGCCTCAGTCAAGAACCACCTGACCCAGGAGGTCAAGGTGCTGTTTGTGAGCGAGGTCTGCTTCGAGGGCGCCACTTAATCGACGACTCACATCACCGGCTTGACCAAAACTTTAGCTAATAGTTCTTGGAGGCGGTACTCGTTGGATCTCGGTAAATAAATAGGACAGTATTATGGCATAAAGCCATCGTGAACGCCCCCAAGGAGAACGGTATGCAGATTTTACGACAAGGTATCACGATTCCGAGTAAATTTAAGTATTTAACTTGTCTGCCTCGCGGAAGCAGATGTCAAGATTTTGAACCCCGCGAGTTGATGTACGTGTGAGCTTGAGCACAAAAGTGCTCGACATCCTCACGCTAGCCAGCATCTCCTCGTTGATCATAAAGCACTCATCCTGATATTTATTCCACGCGCAGAATGGCATCCAGTGGTTTCGTACGCATTCTATCTATGTCTCTAGTCATGGGAGCTGCGTCCTTTGGGGCCGGTCTCGTACCACTATCGTCGTCAATGACTAGTATGCACTACACTTGAATTCAGTTGCTTTGATGTTAAGAGTCTTCATCGGTTGCAGAAAGTCACTTGGCGAAGTTATCAACTTTGGGCACTGGATTACTCATTGGCGCTGCGCTTGGTGTTATCATTCCTGAGTGCGTCTGCGTCTCTTTCCCTTCAAAATCCACCGCCTCTGAGTATCGACAGAGGAGTGGAAAGCGCAATCGCTGGTGACCCTGAACCGGAGGCATACTCTTACAAGATTGCGTCGCGCATCCTTTTAGGCTTTGCATTCATGTTCCTCGTGGACGAGTACATGTCCGCGCATGCTCGACCTCTCGCATCTCAGGAGGCTCATGGTGACGTAGAAGAAGTCCACTTTGATATCGCACTCAGCGAACTTGAACGCGAGGAGGGTATGATTTTACCCGGTTCGCAGGCCTCTACCTGGCAAATGTTGCAACATCCTCGTCTCTCAACCTCGCAACGCGCATACCCGCTATCGTTAGGACTTGTGGTGCATGCTTTAGTAGATGGATATGCACTGGGTGTCTCGTCTCTTGACACACGATCGGGTGCCGTGTCTTTCGTTGTTTTCTTGGCCATCATAATCCATAAAGGTACGCCTATCGGTCGTATTTCTGTCACCCGTTCTGTTAATCGCGGACATCAGCACCCACGGCATTGGCTCTGACGTCTTCTCTCTTGGCGACATCTCTTCCTCCTTCGGAGTGCAAGAGACATTTACTACTGTTTAGTCTC
Organism: Rhizopogon salebrosus TDB-379; assembly: GCA_029603245.1. NCBI lineage: Eukaryota > Fungi > Basidiomycota > Agaricomycetes > Boletales > Rhizopogonaceae > Rhizopogon > Rhizopogon salebrosus. The sequence goes on along the minus strand of MU837040.1, from coordinate 46,055 downwards.
GCCACCCCCGTTAGTGCCATCCTCTTCTATATATTGTACACGCATACCGGCGACGGAAATAATCTGTGGCTCGGAACACCCTTACTATTTAGTGTAAGATCTACAAACTCATTACCATACACTAAAACTGATACAAACCTCAAGGGAGGCACCTTTCTTTATGTGGCTACAGTGCTACAGTCTCCTTCAGCGCAAGCACCTTCATCAGAATTATCTGAAGATAACATCAGCAAAGCATCACGAACGTCTCTACTACTGTTGGGGATGTTTTTCCCATTTATAATTAGTACAATGCTGGGTCACGGTCACTAATGCTATTGCGAAGGTAATTTAAGAGGGAATACATGTTAGGTGGACACGTAGCAGAACCGATGCCTAGACGCGGAATCTATGTGATGTAGTCTACTAGCGCTGAGCGCTCGCCTACATTCCAGACAGAAAGCACCTGAATACTAGCTTCATTGTTGTTTCTTCCCACATGTCAGAAGAGAGTCAATCTCAGTCTAGTGGTGAAGAATCACCCCCGCCACGGAAGCGAGCCCGCCATGATGACGAGTCTTCCGAAGCCACAAAAGTCAATCAACCAGCCTCTGCGCCATTCAGCATGAGCACACCGGGATCAAGCTTGCCTCCACTATCATTGTCAATCCTCGGTGTCGAGCCTCTCGATGAATTTATTCGAGAGATCGCAGATTTTGTTCACCACAAGATCATGACAAGGCCCAATATGCATCCGCAAGCAAAAGTTGAAGTAGAGGCGAAACTTGGCGTCTTGAGGGATCGTTCATCCAGGCAGCGCTTGATGCTACCAGTCCTTGTGGAGACAAGTGCGTTCACTAAAGTTTCATTGCTCGTGGTTTTTGCTTAACATGCCGATAGTCTTAACGCCAAACGAGATTGACGTTCAATTCGAGTCCAATATGTCCCTTGTCAGCTCCGTTTCATGTAGCCCAAATTTACCTGTAGCTCACTCATTTGGCGGCAGACGCAGCACAAGCATTTCAATACCATGCTCAACGAGCTCATGCGAGTATCGTCTCAACCGTCTCACCCAACATCTCCCCTCGAGTATACTCACGTCAAGGTTATCGACTCCTTCTATCCCTTAGATAATCCCCGTGAACGAGACAAAATACGCGTCACCCGTGATGAGAAGACCAACACTGTTCTAGAAATAACTCGGAAAGTGAGGCTCGGGGACCTCAACATATATAGTCCAAAGAGGGCGGCAGATTGGCGGGTCAGCGTGTCACTTGAAGTTCCAGGTCAGCTCGCATACATTTTATCAGGAACGTAATCATAACGGTTGCTTGGTAGTCTCGCATCCCATCGGAAGTCCAACCCACGTACGACGGAAAGACAGGATATGTTACTCGCATGAGGAGTTTAATATCGACCTGACTCAAGTTCATTCCAACGCGGCACCCAATGCACCGGTATGTTGTCCTTTGACTTGTTGTAGATACGGACGCTGAGATACGTATATGAAGCCCGAAGTTCTTCATGAGCTGGAGGTAGAGATCGCTCGCCCAGCACTGCTCCTATCGACTGCTACCAAACGTGCGGATCCCAATGTGTCGGAAAATGAGAGGAACGCTTTTGATGAGCTCATCCGATCATTTGTCAACAACGCTAGAATATTGGTGAAGAATGCGAGTGATGGTTGGCACCAACGTAGCTAAGTTTAATTGTGCGCTCCTACTTTTTTGGGATACTATCCAGCATTCCGATTTACAAGTTCCGCGTACTTAACATAGCACTAGTAATACAATAGCAAATGATGCCTCCGAGTAACCGAAAAGAAAATGAAAGGTATCAAGGGAATCATAGTCCGACAACTTCAACCAAATCCCCGTCATCGAGGTCCGCCTCGCTGATCTCCACATTATCTGCCATCTTATCTCCATCAATCATTAACTGCGGCATGGCTTTCCCCGCTCGCTTGGTCTTCGAAGTAACAGAGTATTGATCAGATAGACCAGCTGCCTTGAGAAATGCTTTGACAATGGCTCCGCATGTTGTTGTAGGCCGAACGGTAAGATTGATGTTTTCCTCGGTAGCCGCGGACCTGAGTACAAGTTTTAATGTGTCGCCCCCAGTAGACTCGGCTTCCGACTCCGCATCGGAATTTCTCTCGGGAGACGGTGAATGCTCCGATGACTGACCGGCCTTCGGGGGCTGCTGATGACGGTGAGCACGAATATAATCCCACGTGTTTTGATCACATGCTTCTGTTGATGTGGTTTTTTCCTCAGTTTCAAGCGCACGTGTACTTAGGGAAACGCACCGAGTTCTCCTTCTGCCCAAATTCGAAGACCGTGAGGCGTGCCAGAAGAAAATAGACGCTTTCCATCGTGACTGACGACGAGATGGTCTACTAAAACAGCGGCCAAGTCTGCCACCTCCTCAAATAGGTCCTGAAATGTGTCGTGCTAATCGAGGTATCAATGTCGCAATCCGCGGTGATGATAATCAAAGGGAAAACCTACTCTCTTCATCTTGAATGCCCAGACATGCTTTTTACCCGCTTCATTGAGTGGATGAGGCCGCCATCTTACCTTGATAGTAACAAACTCAGGGCCACCGCCTTGTTCTGGCGCACTCTTGGCTGCTAAAGTCCTAGCGCGAACCTCCTCAGCAATTTTGGCGAGTTCAGGATTTAAGTCAGATGTATCTGTAGAGTCGTCGGTAGATTGTACTGGCGAAGGGGTGCGGGGTGCAACAGCAAGTGCTTGTCTGGTAAGTCTTCGTGAGTGACACAAACATCATCCAATGTGGTTGCACGCAACCTGACCAGGTTCCTTGCATTATTGAGTTGGTACAGGGGAAGTTGCGGAGGTGGTGTGATGGATCTTGAACGACTACGATCTCGTTTTCGCTTTCTGGGAGACGCATGATTTCGTGAGGCCTTTGGTGTTTTTTCCACGAACTCAAATTCGTCCTCTTCGTCGTCAGAAGAGAGTCTATAGAAGAACTATCAATATAACATATCCGTGGATCATGATTATAATATTCGAGCTACTCCAACAGCACGAGTTATGGAAGCAATCTAGCAAGAAGTGACGCACAGAGTATTTAAGTCCGCAGCTTGCCACCGAGGTAATTCATTCTGTTTATTTGGCTTTTTGCGACGCCTCGAGGAAGATTCCGATTCGGCAGGTTCGCCCCAATCGAAAGTGTCATCCTCGTCAGGTTTGTCCGATGGTGTGTCTAAGAACCGAATTACAGATTTAGCTCACTGTAATTGAGCAAGGACACACCCTTTGTCAGTTCCCGAATCTTGTTCCAGGTTTGTTGGGTTCTTCCGCGATTCCGCAAGAATATCGCATCGTCGTCGTCAATCTTGCTCCGTGCGGCAGAACTCTGCGTTGCACTTGAAGGGGGCGATTGTGCTGGAGATGATGGTACGCTGGAGTTAGCTGTTGCCGAGGATGCGGCCTTTGGTTTTGCCACCGGACGCGGTCTTGGGCGCGGGCGTGCAGACATGGTCGGGGAGAAGCAGATGGCGTGGGAAATTTGTCTTGTCTGGCCACTCGTTCCGAGGATCACAATCATTGACCCATCCATCATGAACTCCTCGTCAGTAATATTCAAAAAATCAAGGTCGAGGCCGGGTCAAAGAGCCAGGGAGAAGTCACCGGAAGGTGTTTCACAAACAGCGCCTGAGAGAGCAGAGAGTGCTGAAGAGTCGCCGCTCTCTCTTGCTTCAAAGCTGAAGAACAAGGCCAAGCGCACGAAGCCCAAGTCCACGCTTAGTTTCGGTGGCGACGAAGAGGTTCGGGTGTTCACTTCGTATGCGCTGGTGGGTTTTTGCTTACTACCTAAGATGTCAGACAGGAGATGGAGAGGTCTTCCAAGTGAAGAAATCAAACCTTAGCAAGAAGTTAACCCTGGCTACCCATTCTGCGTATGTTTATGTTCAATCCACTGTGAAATCCGGTTTGCTCACGAGATTTATCAGTAATGTACTACCTGTCTCGCTCGACCAGGCTACAATCACTCCCCGATCCAACGGGACACCGGTTTATGACCAGGCGTACCTCTCAGAGCTGAAAGCAAGCACGCCCACGTCGCGACGTGTTGCCCCGGTCGCCGAGAATTATGTCGAAGATGTTTCGATGGATCTTGGTGAAATTAGTGTGGAGGCGACGGAAACATCATGTAAGTCCCCACCCAAGTGTCTAGGTCATCGCCTAATGTTGCGCAGTCAATGTTGACACGACGATTCCTTCGGAATCGTCAATAATATCTGCTAAACAAAGGCGAGAACGCATACGGACTCAGGGTACACAAGATGATTTTATATCTCTTTCCGTCACGAAACGTGATACCGTACCGCAGGGCCCACATCCAGAAAGTCGATTGATGCGCGAAGAAGACGAACTTGGAGAAGGGGACGATGGTATGTGATTCTTGAGTTTTTCTTTGCATCATTCTTATAAAGGACAGAGTACGCGGAGTACACCAGTGCTCAAGAACGCATAGCACTTGGCAAGAAGTCGCAAAAACTCGAAGCTTCCAAGCGCAAGGATGCTATGCAAGATATGATTGCAGATGCGTATGTATAAGCATTTTTGTTGAGAATCCCGCTAAACAATAAACAGGGAAGAGGAAGACGAGGAGACCATTGAGTGGGAAAGAGAACAATTGCGCAGAGGCGGTCCATTCCATGCCGCTCGCGAGACATCTCCCGCAAAACTGGTCTACAAGCCTGCTATAAGTAAGTCGCCCACCTCCCTTTGGCATGGCCATTGACTAAGTAATCTTTAAGTTCCAACATCAACGGCGATACCTGCCCTCGGGTTGGCGATAGAGCGCCTGTCCCAATCATTAACTGCAATGACTGTGTCGCATGCAACAAATGTGAAGGCAGCAGAGTCATTAGTTGAGGAACGCGAACAATTGGATGTCCGCGAAACAGAGTTGCGCGACATGATCGCCAAAGCTGAAGCAAAAAGATCGTGGTTTGCTGCATTCAAGGAATGGATAGAAAGTGTGGCAACATTCCTCGATGAGAAGGTCGGCGGTCACTATTTTACACTAAACTACATCTGACAGTTATTTAGTATCCGAAGCTAGAGAAACTCGAGGATGAACATATTTTGGTGCTCAAAGAGCGCTCTGACATGATAGCTCAACGACGCCGATTAGACGTCCAAGATGATTTATCCTTGGTTTTTGGCTCTCTCCCAACGACCACAGATGACCCTGAAGAGGTGGATGACCTGGGCCGAGTTGCACCTCGAGCGAATCCCGCTGCCGTACGCCGTGAACGACGGACTGCGCGAATAGCTCGCCGACGTGAACGTGCGAAGAACGTCGAAACGCAGCGAGAAGAGGGTTACTCGACGGATTCTTCTCTATCCCCGTCTGACGCCATGGATTATCAAAGTGCTTTGGAAAGAATAACCAACGACGGACGCGACTTATTGTCTGATGTACGTGCAGCCGAGTTCAGGGATCCGAGTTTAGGATTGGCGAAGTGGTTTGGTGAGTGGCGAAGACGCTTCGGTGATAGTTATACCGGTGCATGGGGCGGCCTCGGGCTTGTTGGAGCTTGGGAATTTTGGGTTCGACTGGAACTTCTTGGATGGAACCCCCTCGAGGTGTGTTGATTCTCTCGGGCCATGAGACGAACTAACTCAGTATAATTGTCAGACTTCGCAAAGCCTAGACGAATTCTCGTGGTGTGCTTCTCTACACGAGTACTCATGTTCACGTGGCGATGAGGGTGACGATGAAGGTCCGGATGCAGGTCCGAACGATGACTTGGTTTCTGCAATAATTTCCACGGCGGTCGTGCCCCTCATCTGTAAACTGGTTGAAGCCGGCGCGTTTGATCCGTATTCTGCAGTGGATGCTCGCAATATGATAAATCTGGCAGAGCAGGTTGAAGCTTCTATTGGGCAAGACAACCACAAATTTCAGGTAACGGGGTATTCCACAATGATGAGTTACTATTCTAACAAAATCATCTAGATGATTTTGAAATCAGTCTATTCCGTTTTTGAAGATTCGATATTAACATCGGAATCGTTGTTGGCTTCATTTGTTGCACTAAATCGCCCTATTTTTGACCCCGAGGCCATTACCGCCCGCCGGCGTCTACTTCGCCATGCGTCGAAGTTTTTAGATACGCTCGCCCGATGGCGCAAGTATACTGGCGAAACATTCGGCATTGGCGAACTTTGTGTCAGACATATGAACAACATAGCTCTACCGATTGCCGAAAGTGGGTGGGATGTTGGAGGCGAGGAAATAGCGCGGGAGGTGATTGACCAAAATATTTCAGACGATTGCGTGACTAACTATAGTGCCCAGATGATTTCCGTATTACCTCGCGAGTTGATACGCGCACTGAAAGCGCCATTGTCTGCCTTGGCGACCTGAGCCAACAGCTTGTTGTTACGCGGGTATGTAACTATGTCCTTTGAGTCGCTCCTTTATTTCTTTCGTCCCGAGATGTCACTGCGCTACGCTTTATGACGATGATAGTGCCTTTCACGCAACCACATTATCACCGCTTTGGACACTCGGAAAATCAATATGAAGCAAAATGACTGTCATGCAAAGCCTCCGCGGCGAGATCTAAGCACAGACGGTTCGTTCCGCTGTCAGATACTTGTTCTATCCATTGTGTCACGGCTATGGCCGTACTCTTGCATTTGCATTTACATTAATATTCCCTTCTGGATATACAGTCTGACCAGGGAGACACTTCAGATCTGCCACCGCATAAGGGATGGAAGGGAACGTTCAACTTTAGAACATTACGTGCTATTACCTCGTCGGTTGTACATTGGATACCTAACACGACAAAAAAATTGAACTATGTGTACTCAGGTGACCCCCGTAGAGTTCGCAAGTTTCAAGTCAGCAAGCGCACAAGATCTGATCACCAATGCGAACTCTATTTATTGACCGGGTTTCAAGCCTGTCATGTTGTGAAATCATTACGCAGCTTTTGCTGCTATGCTCTACGTGGCTATAATTCACTTCAATCGCGTAGCGCGCGTCCTACCCGGTTCACCTCTTCTGCACGCTTGCGAGCGCGGTGGGTACGCCCTTAGATGCCAAGCTTTTTTCCCTGTCGTTATGAGACCTTCCAGTCCAGACCAATTGACAACTCCAATGCAGTGGAGGGTTCTGTCCAGGAGTTTCCCGATCTTTTCCGCCCGTACGTGACTGCCACTTCAGGTCGAACATATTCAGACTGATAAGCAAAGGGCTCGTGAAGAAGTCGCCGCAACGTGACATGCTTTTCGTGGAAGCACTTCGATGAAATCATCATGAGGTAAGTCAAATGGAGGTGAAATTGATATCGACTCCGACCTAAGTTAGATCGGCTCGATTTGGTTCTGCGTCCAAGTTAGTTCAGTTTGCTCTCCCGGCGGCCATGGCATTCACAATCTCCCGCGCTATATGTCAGGAATAGAACACCCCCTGTGTAACGTTCACCCTCCTACCTTGAAAGGCACGCGGGCTTGAAAGAATGAAATTGCTTATAGTTTCATGGACACAAAGTGGACTAGATCAACTAATTAAGTGATTTCGTTAACCTTCTTTTTTAATAATTCTTACGCTCTCATTGGCTAATAGGCACGAAGTACTCAACCGAAAGGCATGTATACTTATGATCTTCCGCAGGAGACCCTACTAGTATTCATTACTCACTTTTCGGAATCTCGGATCCCACATAGGGTATTTCATCAGACGGGGCTATAAGATGGGCAGCATTTTTTTTTGCAGCTTTAGCTCTTTGTCCTTCCATTTGTACATTCTGAGATGACGGATATCATCGAAAAGCCCATTCAGCGTCGTTCCGAGACTTCGACCTCTTCCTACGCAACTCGACCCAATGATGTCCCTGCCGTCGTTGACTTCGCTGATTGCTATGAGTGCACTCGGTACCCCAATCGATGGTCAAAAATAAGGTATTACTTGTCCTAGCTAGTTGAGTATGGGCACTAACTGATTGGACTCATTGTGCAGGGAACAACTCACTGCACCTGCAGCTGAGTTCATGGGCGCCTTCATTCTATGCTTGCTTGGGTGTGGTGGTAATTGCCAGGCGACTCTTTCCGCCAATACAAATGTTTCTGCCAGCCCCAAGGGGGTGAGTTCAAGGGATGGATAATGATATATGGACTGAAGTTCACTGGCGCTTTTTTCACAGGATGTTGTCACATCCAACCTATGTTGGGCCTTAGGTGAGTACACTTCGTGTTGTCGTACATGGACACCTTCCTAATAAGTTGGTTAGGACTCTCCCTTGGTGTATGGCTATCTGCAAACTACTCCGGCGGACACCTGAACCCTGCAGTGAGTGCATGCTCAATGTTTGCAGCTGTCGCTCTTGTGTGCTGACTAGCAGTAAGGTCACCATAGCGTTTGCCACCGTCCGCGGGTTCCCCTGGAAGAAAGTTCCTATCTATCTTCTTTCACAACTCTTAGGAGCCTTATGTGGAGCAGCAGTCGTGTACGCTACTTACTTCCATGAGATCAATCTCTTCGAGGGTGGATCCGATATCCGTACAGTTTCTGCTACTGGTGGCCTTTTTGCGACCTATGCAGTAAGTTTTCACTTCCAATTTCGTAATTTACTCTCGCTTATATGAATTTAGGCCGATTACCTCACCTCAGTCTCGGCCTTCTTCGCTGAAGTGAGTTCTTGCGTAACTAGCCTTGAATTGAGTGCATACTGACGGCCCGATATAGTTTATAGGCTCTGCTATGCTCATCACTGGGATTCTCATGTTCACGGATAAGCAAAACGGCCCTACTCCTCCTGGGGTTCTTCCTGTTGGAATATTTTTTGTACTCCTTGCCATCAGTTCGGGTCTCAGTATGAACACTGGCGCAGCACTTAATCCTGCCCGTGACCTGGGCCCTCGCATCCTTACCGCCATGGTAGGATATGGTCGCGGAGTCTTCGACTACAGGAACCAGTATTGGCTCTGGTGTCCTATCCTCGGCCCAATTTTTGGCATGATTGTCGCTGCATTCTTTTACGATACGTTCCTCTACAAGGGTCCAGAGAGTGTCTTGAACAAGCCGTGCGTTTTGCTGGTTGTGTATGATGTGAATATTAACCCATATTTTTCCATAGGACGGACGAGGCCCTGAGGCACCACTTACACTCGTGTGCTTCACCGAATAAATGTGGGGCCGCAGGGATCGTTTGATGACCTGGGTGATTGCAGGATGCGTGGGCATGATGACTTCTGTACTGTACGATTCTTGACGACAGCTGGTCTCAACTTGCGAGCGACTTTATCGCTGTATGTTTGCTATAATAGCGGACAATACATGCTTTTGGCACACGAAAGGTTGTATTAGGATCTGGCTGTAACGTCTTTAGCCGTGCGAGATAAGTACCATGTGTTTATTTCCTTCCAACTGCCCCGATAGGCTTATCACATTCATTACAATTTCTCGCGTTCTGGACTTGTCAAACTGTCTGTCTTTACTCTAACTCGGACTTCTGATTTACTTATCACTTCTGATTCACTCTGCGTAGTATCATGCATCCATTACCTTAGAGTATAAAGACTGGCTACTCTAGATACCCAGTGTTGTTGGGACCCACAATTGACTTACATAAATTACTTTCATCTTGTATATTGCTCGAACACTCTTTACTTTGTTAGCCCAATCCGTTGAAGTGTCGTTACATCGAGACTGAAGGGGCGTTATAAACCACCAGGTCGTGCAATGGATCGAGTGTCAATGAATCCGGGTCGTTCTGTTCGCCTGTTCTGTCCCGTTGTATGAGTATGTGAGTATGTAAATATGTTTCAGATTTCAGCGAAACTGAAATAAAAGGAAATGCAGTGTTTCAAAACGCTTACTCTGACTCTGAAGTCGTTTAACAGCGATCTACTGCCGCAAGCGTGACGTGACAATCGATTATCAGTCGTTCTTCGTCCCATGCATGAACATCGCTGATATTTCAGGACCGGCTAGTTCAGCATCTCATTCGTACAAGCAGACGAGGTGCTTCTCATAACACTCATATCACCCGCAACACCCTGCGAAGAGCACCCAGCGAGCTGATTTCCATCTAGTCTGAGCCTAACTCTGCTGTAATCCCTGCTATATGACTCTACTTGAATATGTGCCTCCGGCTAAAAGCAAGTCCCTACGACTGGGTGGGTGGTGGACGTCTGCAAGCTGAAACTCCATTGAGAGAGACACTCTCGATTCTCATCACGCATCTCGCTTTAAATCGGACTGCACATCGTTCAGAAGCCTTGCTAGGCAGATCAATAATTATAGTTTCACACACGACACTCGCACTTCCTCGAGATATTACATCCAGCAGTCTGCACGGCAGGCGAGGTGCGGATCGATAATCAATCACAAGCATCCTCAGATCCAGTGGTCTTCACCGAGCTTCTCGAGGCCCCACCTGCTCTTCATCCTTTCGAAATACATCCAGGTTACCTTTTGCATGCGGACTCCTGGAAGTGCAAAGGAAAAGATTATACGTCGGAGTTAGTAGCCGGCACCGCTGGACCTACAAAGGGAGAACTTCGTGAGTGGTACATAAAGAACGACTGTCTTCCTTCTGTTTCGTATGGGAGAGTACTGTGCCCCGGAAGGGAAGTTTGGGAACTCGTGGACATGCGTTATAGGAAGCAGTCGGGGTCTCATCGTAGTTATATTTTCTTTATAAGCCGCGCTAACATGCTGATGCGATGATTATGGTCAGGTCAATAGCACGACTCGTCGTCTACGGATACCATTGTCACAGACACAGGACAAACTAACGTGCGAGTCAAATGCCCGATGTACGTTCGTGTTAAAGAATTCTGCCTTCAACGAAACATTGATGTAGCTACAGTGTCGGCTCGTAAGCATCATCTGTGGAACGATCTTCTGAGGGATACGAACACGGCAATATAATTCTCGATATCATGATTCCGCTTCTTTCCGCCTTTGCCCCGGCCTTAACCCTGAGCCACATCATCAGCGATGTCCTTGGAGGATCACAACAAGTTACTCTCACCTGTTCTTATTTCTGACAATAGCCATACTTGCCAAGGCTACTCCCCCAAGGCGGATAGCTTCGCCGTTACTATTCTGAATACTGGTTCCTGGTAAAGAAAGAAAGCTAGCTTCCTTCGTATATATCCAGACGGGACTAACTTTGTTCCATTCAATTGGCCATGTGATGTTGGTGATCTCCATTCTGTGCGTCCTGCTTTGCGGTCTGCTAAGTAATAGATGCGGAGCCCGGCACCACTTAATATGTACGTGACTATACATCGATGATATATAATACTATTCTTCTGATGCTCCGTCCCTGTTAGCTCCGTCCCTGTTAATTCTTCACGACTTCTATTCATTGTGAATAATCCATGTCAGGAATTCTCGAAAAGTCAGAAGAAGTACGGATGGAGAGCGTCTACTGTAGCAACAAGCAAAGAGACACCCCTTCATCTAACACGGTCGACTCGGCCGACTGTGATCACTGCACGATATTTCCTAATAGATGGGGGAGAGTGAGGTATGGAATATATCTTGAGTTTTATGAACTTCTTCCTATATTGGTCAGGTATGCCATCCGTGAGCCAGCGGCGGAATTTCTGGGCACGATGATCTTCGTGATTTTCGGTACTGGTGTCGATTGTCAAGTCTTTTTGTCGATCAACCCGAATGTCGAAGCGGTCCCAAGAGGAGTAAGTGGATCAGATATTGCCTACGTTTTGTATTTACATTTCATGATCTCCCAATGTAGGATTTTCTTTCGCTCAATTTCGGCTGGGCCGCAGGTGGGTCATATATTCCTCTCGAGACTCACTTCAAATGATATTTTTCTGACAAACCGCCAGGCGTCGCACTTGGGGTTTGGACCGCAGGAGGTATTTCTGGAGGACACATAAACCCTGCGGTAGATTACACTCTTGCTCTTTTACGCATTTTGTGTTTCTCTGAGTAGTAATTCCACAGGTGACTTTTTCTCTCGCCGTTTTTCGCGGGTTCCCATGGAGAAAGGTGCCACTCTACATCTCCGCTCAGCTATTGGGCGGGTTCTGTGGCGCTGGTATCGTCTATGCCAACTACTTTCATGCCATAGACATTGTAGAGGGCGGGCCTAACATCCGAACTATCAATGGATCAGGGGATCTTTTTGCCACATATGCCGTGCGATTCATATTTACAAACCCCACCCCCTCGCTAATAAATTTCGCAGGCAAGCTTCCTGACCCCCGTCTCATGCTTCTTTTCGGAGGTACTACTTGCCTCAGGTTGAGCTTCGGTTCGTCTAAGAATGCTGATTCGTTTCCGATATAGTTCCTGGGTTCTGCATTGTTGATAATTGGTATACTCTGCGTCACTGACAAGAGAAATGGCCCGCCGCCACCGGGTCTCGTTCCTCTTGCCCTCTTCATCGTGGTTCTTGGTCTTGGGGCCTCTCTTGGTATGAACACGAGCTATTCCCTAAATCCTGCTCGGGATTTGGGGCCAAGGCTCTTCACGGCAGCCGCAGGCTATGGAAGCGCAGGTAAAGTCACCCTCCACTGTAGATGGGATGTTGGTGGCTTGACTCTCTCACCAAAGTGTTCACATACCGCAATCAGTATTGGCTATGGTGCCCCTTGCTTGGTCCAGTCTTCGGTATGCTGTTTGGTGCGTTCACCTACGATACGCTAGTTTTCGAAGGCGGCGAAAGCATCATAAACAAACCGTAGGTCTATCTGGAGAAGCGCTGGCTGTGGCTGATTTTTTTTTGCATAGGGACGCCCGGGCCATGGAGCATGACCTTCATACCTGCCCAGGACAGAGGGGGAAGCTCCCCGCAGGAATCGAGAGCGCTTGAATGAACCCTCCGTTATGGCCAGTAGCGTGACATGACCCACATGATCCACATGGTCATTACTAGTACATTGCATTTTTAACTTGCTACTTCTGGGATGGTCTTCTGGGGATGGTGACCATTTACTGTAACGTTGCACCTAATCCTCATTGCGCAGATGACGGTTGGAGGAAGTTGGTTGTGCCGGCTTCCTTCATCTAAATACAAACCAAACTTACGAGTGATCACGAGTGTACGCAACAAATGACATATTCTAAACAAATGTCCGTCCTCCGAAGCCAAGTGCGAGAATGCGAACGGAGTAATACGTGACGGTAAATAGTAATTAACCCCGTTTCGCCGTTTGACCAACGCTTGATTAGAGAGAAGGGAAAGGCTACTCCGTTGCAGGTAAGGTCCAAAGTTACCATCTTCCAATCAACCGCCCGCCAGCCCAAAATAGTCCAAATAAACTGATAGGTATCATTAGCAACCAAACGCCGACATCCCATAATATCCGTCTCCATAACCGCTTTCGTTGGAGCAACCTCTCTTTCCGCTGAAGAAGAAGGTCGGAGCTGAGTTGAGGAGAAGGTGCGTGTGAATCGTGGGGGATGTTTGGGACCGAGTGAGAGGGCATCACGATGGACAGAGGCCGTCGGAGGTAATGTATAATAACATGAGCGCAAGCTACATAAGAGCATGTGTAAGAATAACCACGCTGAATAGGAACACCGAGAGCGCGTACCTGGAAGAAAATAAGTCCCGATGAGGGCTAACAATAGAGTGAGGTCATTAAGAGTTGCCGCAATTGATGAAGGGGCTAAGCTGAGCAATACAACAACGAACGTGAGGGTGACCCTGCTGAGGTCAATTACACAAACTCCCCGTAAGGCTAACGGGACCGGTAGAGGAGGTGTAGACACTACAACAGAAGGAATTGCAAGCAAGAGAGAGGATGCACGAAGGACATGGACTAGAATATTATGTGTATCACTTAATGCTCCCTTATCTTGGTGTCAGCAGCTGCATTAATCCTGAGGGGTAGAGTTCTTACTGGAGCACTGGGTGATGAGGCCATCAGTATCGATGGCAGTATAAGAAGGGTTGCTAAGGCTGCCGAAAGGAGGCTCAGCATCAGGAAATACGTTCCTTTGCCAGTCTTGTTCGATGCAACGGAGGGTCGACCCGCCAGAGAAGCGGATAACGGGACCGTTATGGAAGTTGCGAACGAGAACGCAATTGACGCTACGACATTTAGTCATAGACAAGGAAGTAGTACTGTGTACTTACTGTAATCATTCCAAAGCACACCACGCTCCAGCCACGTGGGGCTGGGCATCGGTGTGACGGTAGCGTGGTTATACAGCGCAGCTACCAACCACGCGGTATACAACACTGTAGATAACCATGTTGTATAGATCACTGGCTTAGCCGCTAGAGATTTGGACAGAGATACAACAGATATGAACAGGCCGAACACCAAAGCGGTGATCAGTCGTGTTTCCACAGGATGTGTCTCGAGTACAAGTGGATAGACAGAGTCCACAGATGCTTTTATTTGGACGCCAAAGTCAGACACGGGGGATAGTGATAAGTAGGGTAGACTGACCACGTAAATACATGGACGCCGTCAGAATTCTGAGTAACCCAGTGACACAGAGAAGCAGGCGTCGAATCATTTCATGTCGTGTGCGCTTGGCCCTACCAATAATTTTCGGAATTGCTTCGAGGAAAATGTCTTCCACGGTAGACTTGCGTAGGTACCTTGCCAGAAGGAACCATATATTGCGAGAGAAGGCCGATAGAGCTGCAGCAAGAAATAGACTGAGAAGACCAAATTTCAGAGGGATAATGTGGTCTGCGGCGAGAATGGCGCCAACCCTGAGGTATGGCGCCAGAAGGTACAGAAAGACTGTATAGGCTGGGAGAGGGGGTATTTGAAGCTTCATAATCTCGAGCTGGGGGTCATGATCCTCTTCATCTTCATCGCTACTAAAGCCAAAAAAGTCCTGGTCATCCTGGTGAGGAAGGAGTACGAGCGCTGAAGATGAATCGAGGCCAGATAACGAGTATGGAGACGCCGGAGTGGTTGGCGAACTGCTGGAGGACGCTAGAGAGCCCAGGTTTGACCGGCTACTATGTGAGGCGGTCTGCACCATGAGGACAAAAGAATGGGAGGAGAAGTGCCCAAGCTTGAGGACACCTGCCTACAAGTTCTAACTTGAACTTGCTCGCTCGCGCTCCGTGCAAATAGGTGTATTTAGGCAGGCTATAATGAAACCCGTGGGAACCATTTAATTATCAGTCATCACGTGACTTCCCCGCGTCAAGTATGTGTCACTTGCCACCATTCACTCCGGTGGATTGAGCGCTGTGTTTGTTCTTCTCAGAAGCTACTACTCTCGCACAAATACTGTCGGAATATCTCGGACGTGTTTTCGAAGTCCTTCGCACCATACGCCGAATGTCTTACTTTCATTACTGATTGCGCAATTTGCGGTACGATTATCGACGATTAGCTGACATATATATAGTTGTACCTACGAGTCGAGAACCTTTGCGCGTTTGCAAAGGGTTCCCTGCCTATACTATTCCGTTTTCGCCGCCTTCACTGTCGGAATTCCAACAAATACTCGATACCTTCATTTGAGCCCTTCACTGCCACCTTGTATGTGCCATGCCATTAGATAGGAGGCACTCAGTTTTCGCAAAGCTGTGGCAACTGGCCATCCTCAAGAAAATGTACGAAGAAAACAATCGACCATCGGCTTCTCAAAGACGAGAACCAATTGCGGAGACTGGCCTGTATGTTCAAATTGAATACCACTTACTCATCCCGATAAACGTCGGTTACAGAGATGATGCGTGGATCAAGAGGTGGTTTAGAAGACAACACAGGATGTCCCGCGCACGCAGTAATTATGTACTAAATCGACCTGAGAAGTCCGAGGAGTTGCCAGTCCATCAAACAAAGCTAAACTTATTATCACTGCTCGAAGACACGGTCAAGCCCAAGTCTGACGAGCCAAGAATACCCAGCCCACCTCCTTCGCATCCCACCTCGTCGCAGGGAGCGTTAAAGACCAATCCTAAGTTTGACGAACTTCTCAACGCACAACCAGGCGAGGTAGATCACGTCCGGGTGGAGACACCGTGTATTCTGACTCTCACTCCGCGTCGGATCCTACCAGCTGTTTGGTCTCATTCTCTTGGCTACATTCCAGGACAAACCTCCCACTTGTCCAGGGAACTGATGCAGAGGCCGTTACCGCAATATACGAGTACTTGGTCATACTCCAGGAACCCGCTTCACGACCGACACCCAGAATTTTCGGAGCTCTTCTCTCCAGCAACTTATGATGGCTCTCAATATGGCGCCAGACTACCAGAGCTTGCACCAAGAGACTCGTCACCCATAATGGACAATCCTTCAAATGTTCTCAGGACCGACTACACGACACGACCTCCGGAGCACATCTCTGCCGCCAGGCAATCACCAATTACATCGTCTGTATCGCTTCCCGCAAGCTGGCTGAGATTCTCCCGCATGCATACCCCGCAGGCAGAACGGACTTCAGACGCGACACAAGACTTGTCATCCCCTAGCCGTGTTTGAGGCTGCGTGAAAGGTAAGCGCTGTAGCGATCCAAATCTCTCTCTCACTCCAAGTCCTTGCAGCACGAAGGAGCCATCTGGGAAGGTTCATCGAGAGACAGCTCGCTCGAATTATGTGTTGAAAATTCTCCCATGCGATGCGCGTTACAAGACATACCCCCTTTCCTCCACACGAAGGTAATTTAGTAATACATGTCAAGATCTGAGCATGCCATCGTCATGCTTTCTTTTACATACACACTCACTCATATTTACACGCTACTTGCACGTTCCACTTTTGGTTCTCAGCTCGAATAGCGTAGTTATATTCTCGCCTTTCGACGATGTTTTCTCTCTAGCCTTTACATCGAAGTCTCATTTTCCAGTCCCGCTAGTCTGAGCCTGTCGAATTCTGACAATACACTAGTCAATTCACAATGAATCTAATTCTGTTGTGCAAACTACGCACAAAAGCAGAGCGTATATGTGAACAGAATGGAAAATGAGATGACTGCCGTGTTCAATACTGCATTGTCCGAGATCTTTTTTCATTCTTCGACCTAGGTTGTGCTTGTCAGTCCCGATGAGGCCCATAAGGCCATACTACCTTCTCTGTCCTTAAGGGCCAGAACTGGGTCAAACGACTTCCGAAACACGCTGGCAGGCAAAGCAAGCAGTATGAAGAGACCATAGGCGAACACAGTGGTCCTGGTCAACTGGGAAGAGAAATTCCTCATGAGGGTCAACAGCCACTCGCGGTCTTTGTGGTGTAGGCGTTGCGTGGTTTGTAAAAGACATTGCATGACTGGCACCCGTTTGACAGATGAGCGGAGGTCAAATAATGCCCGCTGATGTCAAGCTCAGTGAAATTTACAGAACATGCACAGATGAAACTCACACTTCCACCGATGTGACTCATGAGAAGTCGTCGGTCAGAAACAATTTCGAGGTTCGTCACCGAATTGCTCCTCGTCGTATCTGTGTCGTTGAAATGCGATCGACCTTGGAGTCAGACATACGAGTCCCAATGCGTTGGACGACGCCAGCATGGGTGCATGTGTAAATAATAACCTACGGAGACCATTAGAACAGTCAAGCATTACTGACACGCCTTATAGCGCATGTCATCCCGGGCGAACAACCTGACAGTGGCATGGTCAGCAACGTCATTACGAAGACTGCCTGATTGTTTGTGCCTGACATTGTGTTACAGCGTAAGTATTGGAAGACGGTATGCAAAAGTACACCGAACATACCCAGTACTACCAAATACCAAACGACTCCACCTTGAATATTAGCTGTCCATACGTCTCGAACAGACTCATCATATTCACACGAGTCACAAGAATACTGTGCAGCACGAAATAAGTTACAATGAAGTAGAGAGCGTGAAAAACTGCATCCGAATCAAGTGGAGGGTGGAGTATTCCGGGTCACACGAGGCTGTTATGTTATGCAATTACAAGAGGATTCGACGTCGTCGGCCCGTCGAGAGACAGGGTTGAGGGCAAACCAGTGCCAGCTTGAGCGAAAGTGGGATCTGTGACGAGAAACAATTGGCCTTTGCTTACCGTTTTCCCCTAGATGGAGACTCAGATACCTGAGGTGTGGTGGTATGATCTGAAAGGCAAGAGTCGGAGGCCATTAACTGAGGAGGTTAGAAACTTTGAGCAAAGAAAAGGGCTACGGCGCACGATAAGCAGATCGATAAGTAAAATATGAGCTGTTGAAGAAAAATACACAAGTGCATCGACGTCGACGTGAGCTTTATATAAAGTCAACGTCCCGGCTGAGCTGGGTAGGCTAGCTGGGACTGTCGCGCGATGTCATAGTCGCAGTTCCAAGTTGCAACAGAGTTCCTATTATGGTTGTAGTTGCATTGTACCTCATACATGGGTGATTATCAACTGCGTTGTGGCGCGTAAATTGTGTGCAACAAAACAGCTACAAAACACCAGCTTCGCGGGCAGTGCAAATTCACCACTCCAGCACCCATCACCTATTCGTCACTAGTCTCGTCGGTGATCTGCCAATATTGCAGTCGGTATTTCAAACCTCCTTCCGGTTTCATAGCGACCAGACTCGGATGTGCCCACGAGTTCGTGCCCACCTAGTGCTCGTGCTTTTGCGCAATCAAACCAACACCGGCACAAGCAAATCGTGAATTGCTTCGGTGTCTTAGAATCAAATGGTTCTGTAATGTCAATGCATGCTAGTTCCGTGTTTTTATTTTATTTTTATAAATGTGTTGTGCAAGTGTGATGATACTACATGTACAGTATATACCATCTGGAGACAGCTTTGCCTTCAGGGTTCTGGTTGGAGACCGCAAAGGAGTGGAGTAGACAGCAGAATTCTACTCCACTCCTGTGCGGTCTCATAGAGAATATCAATCAGATCAAGGAGCGAGATCACAACACAGTAAAGAGAGCGGCAAGTTGTGCATTTCACATCCGAATTCGAAATCGTACCGGGCTCTTATATATTAGATGTCACCACGTGACTTCCTCGCGTCGCGTATGCAGTCATCCACTCCGAGCTCTGAATCGAGCTGTGCTTCTTCTTCTTCTCAAAATCTAGTACTTTAACCCATATCTGATACCTTTGTTCAAACTATTGCTACTGTACCGCCTTGCCTGCTCCATGCCGAGACCTGTTTTCGCAAAACCATGGCAGGTAGCCATCCTCAAGAGAATGTATGAAATAAACCATCTACCGTCGGCTAGGCAAAAACGTGAACTCGTCGCAGAAACTGGCCTGTAGGTTCAAGTTAAATATCACTTACTTATCCCAGCAAACATCTGTCACAGAGATAAAGCGTGGATCAAGAGGTGGTTCAATAGACAAAACAGGACCCGCCGGAACTCTTCCCCGACGCTACGCGAGAAGTCCGAGGAGTTGTCAGTATATAAAACGCTGCCAGACTTATCAATGCGCGAAGACACGATCGAGGAGTCGCTAGCCTATAAAACGCCGCCAGACCTATCAATGCTCGAAGACACGATCGAGGAGCCGTTAATCTATAAAACGCCGCCAGACCTATCAATGCTGGACGACATAATCGAGCCTGAATATGCCAAGTCAAGAACACCCGGTCCATCTTCTTTGCATCCCATCTCGTCGCCGCCTGAGGGAATACCAAATATTCATCCCGAGTATGACGAACTTCTCGCCTCACTCACGGCACAACCAGGCGAGGTCGATCATGTCTGGGTAGAGACACCGCACATCCTAGCTCCCAGTCCGCATCGGATCTTGCCAGCAGTCGATTTCTATCCTCTTGGCTACATTCCAGCCGGTTCAAGACCAACCTCCCACTCGTTCAGGGGAAGGGAACAAAGCGCCTTACCGCAACATACGAGCACGTGGCCATACTCCAGGGACCCGCTTCACGATCGATACACAGATTTCCCAGAGTTTTTCTCTCCAGCAGCTTACGATAGCTTCCACTATGGCGCCAGATTACCGGAGCTTCCATCAACAGACTCGTTACCCACGATGGACAATTCCCCCAGTGCTCTCGGGACTGACTACACGACGCGATCTCTGGAGCACATCCCTGTCGCTAGACAACCACCAATCGCATCGTCTGTATCGCTTCCTGCAAGCTGGCTGAAATTGCCCCATACCCTGCAGGCAGAACAGGCTTCAGATGCGGCACAAAACTCGCCATCCCCCGGCCATGTGTGAGGCTGCGCAAAAGGTAAGCTCTGTAACAATCCAAACATCCCTGATTTCAAGTCCTTGCAGCACGAAGGAGCCATCTGGGAAGGTTCGTCGAGAGACTGCTCGCTCGAGTTCCTTGGCAACCTATGTTGAAAGTACTCTCATGCGTATCTACAAAGCATACCCTATTTTTTGCATATCGGTCACAACACGAGGGCGATTTAGTAATAAGCCCATTCACAATGAAACTTCTTACTTGATTCTGTTGTGGCACGGTTGGCATATTTGCTCATGCACGCAAAAGAAGAGACATGTAAGCAAAATAGACAATGGAGATGTACTTGTGAGGTGCAGCCCCCGACGTGGCCCACGAGGCAATACCGTCTTCTCTTCCCTGAATAACTCAGGCTGGAGGAACCAGACCATCATAAAACGGCTGCCGAAACACGTTAGCAGGCGAAATAAGCGAGGACCTCCTGAGTCCTACATGGAGAGATCGTTGCAACGGATTAAAAGGATCAAAGGACACACGGTGAGACATGAATAACTTTTAGTCGCCACGTGACTTCTTCGCGTCAAGTTATGCTCCTGGTCATCCACCATCGAACGTCATATCATCCAACTTGTTACATCCACTCTGGCAACCCTCTGGTCAATCGATTCCTTCTCAGCAGCTAGTACTCGGATATCTTCCTTCAAGCTCCTGCACTCAGTATTGTACTGCATTTGCCTGCGCCATGCCATTGGATAGGAAGCGTCCTCTTTTCGCAAAACCGTGGCAGCTAGCCATCCTTAAGAAAATGTACGAAGAAAACAATCGACCGTCAGCCGCTCAAAGACTTGAACTTGTTGCGGAGACTGGCCTGTAGGTTCAAGTTGAATACCGCTTACCCATCCCGGCAAACATCTATTACAGAGATAAAACATGGATCAGGAAGTGGTTCGAGAGACAAGCCTCCAAGGTGCCCTACTCCCGCGGTGGTCCCGTCTCAAAGCGACTTGAGACGATGCAACCCGAGACGATGCAACCTGAGACAATGCAACCCGAGACGACGCAACCAGATATGTCCGAGAAGTTTCTAGTCCATCATGATGAAACGAATCTGGATCTATCACTACTCGAAGACACGGTCGAACCTGCGTATGATGAGCCAGGAACATTCGGTCCTTCCTCTTCGCACCACATCTCGTCGCAGGAAACGTCAAATATGCATCCCGAGTATGACGAACTTCTCGCCTCTCTCACCGCACAACCAGGCGAGGTCGATCACGTCTGGGTGGAGACACCGCACATTCTGGCTCCCACTCCGCATCGGATCCTGCCAGCTTGCGATTGGCATCCTCTTGGCTACATTCCAGCCAGTTCGACATCAAGATTAAACTCCCGCCCACCCCTGGAAGAGGAACCGACGAAGAGCGCCCCACCGCAACATACGAGCTCATGGTCGTACTCCCGGGACCCACTTCACGGCCGATACCCAGAATTTTCAGAATTCTACTCTCCAGCAGCTTACGATAGCTTCCAATATGGTGCCAGATTGCCGGGGCTTTCACCGATGGACTCCTCTCCTATGATGGACAATCCTTCTAGTTCCTTCGGGATCGACTACACGACTGGATCTTTGGAGCACATCCATGCCGCCACGCAACCGTCGATTGCAACATCTGTATCGCTCCCCGCAAGCTGGTTGAGATTCTTCCACACGGATACCCCGCAGGCAGAACCGGCTTCAGATATGGCACAAGATTCGTCATCTCATGGTCATATTTGAGGCTGCGCGAAAGGTAGGCTCCATAGCAATCCAATCCCCTCCATAATCTCAAGCCCTTGCAGCATAAAGGAGCCACCTGGAAAGGAGACTGCTCGCTCGAGTTCCTTAGCAATCTGTGTTAAAAGTCCCCCCACGCGATGCATATCTATAAAGCATACCCTATTTCCTTTATATTGGTCACACACAAAGACGATTTAGTAATATACTAGCCCATTCCCAATGAATTTTCTTACCTGAATCCACTGTTGAAAATACAGGCGAATGCAGAGGATACATGTGAGCATGGGATGACTATCGTGGTCAATAATAATATTGCAATGTGTGAAGTATTTGCGTCCAACATTGTGTTGCATAAGTCACGTGGATTGCCATTCGTTGTAAATCATATTACAATTACAGGTTATTGCAATGAAGGTAGGAAATTTCCGACATACTGCATTGCCTGAGACTCTTCTTCTGTCCTTTGACCTAGGTGGTATTTGTGGAGTGCAGTTCCCGATGCGGCCCATAAAGCCATACCGCCTTCCTCCTCGACAATTTGGAGGGCCCGAACTGGATTATCAAACGGCCGCCGAAACGCGCTGGCAGGCGAAACAAGTGGTGGACCTCCTGCGCGGAGAGACCATAGGCGAACACAATGGTCCTGGCCAGCTGCGAAGAGAAATTCTTCATGAGGGTCAACAGCAATAGGCTGTGCAAGGGATGTGGGCATATGAACACGGAGAACCAGAGCGAGCGTGTAATCTCACGGTTTTTGTAGTGTAACTATTGATATTGCCTGTAAAAGACATTATAGGCGTCCGTTTGACAGGGAAGCGGAGGTCAAACAATGCCAGCTGATGTGAAGCTCAGTAAAATTTACGGCGTATGCATAGATGAAACCCACACTTCCGTCGATATTACTCATGAGAAGTTGCCATTCAGAAACAATTTTGAGGTTCGTCACCGAGTTGTTCCGCATCTTATCTATGTCGTTGAAAATGTGATCACCTTTGGTGCTAGATATACGAGTCTCAAAGCGTTGGATGACACCCGCACGGGAGCCTGTGTAGATAATATCCTATGGAAGTCGTTAGGATATCAAGAAGTACTGTGACGCTTTAAAGCGCACGTTATCTTGGGCAATGGCAAATACGTCGCTACCTGTTTTCAACAGGTTGACAGTGGGACGGTCGGCGTCATTGATGAGGACAGCATGGCCATTTGTGCCTGACATTCGTTTAAGCATCGGAAAACGTCAGGCATACCTCAGACATACCTAGTACCAAACGAGTGCCTTGAAGATCAGCTGTCCATACATCTCGAACAGACCGATCATTCACACGAGTCACACGAATACTGTGCAGCACAAAGGAAATAAGCTACGATGAGGCAGATAAAGCGAAAAAATAGTTACTCTTCTAAGTCCGAATCAATAGGAAGGTACAGTATTTTGGTCCCTGGACCAAACGAGGTTGCACTACATTGGATAAACGGATGAAATGGATCATAGGTAAGATCCTACGAACACGCAGCGAGAACCAGATATGCATATAGAAGAGACCTGAGGGATGAGGGATGTGAAATGAGTTTGACAGTTCGCAGTGGGGTACTTGCCTCCGAGGAGAGAGTGAACTCTGGGCGCCAATCGTGAGAGGTGTGGTACTCTGTGTCTGGCTCACTCAATGCTACGACTGACGAATAAAACCATCCTCTTGCGTCTCCTGCAAAACCGTAAGCACGGTTATTGTGGCATACAGTCTTGGATGTTGCCACAAAGAAGACATCATGAATATGGCCGTATATAGACAAATGACCGTCGTACCTGAAAGGCGGTGATAGCAGAGTATGTATGTTCAATTGATTCGATGGACGATGATGTGACATGGGACGCCTGTGCTACTTGGGAGCACGATATTTGGCTGTGCGCCACAATGAATCCGAGGGGTCAGAATCTAACCACTAGAAGGCACGAAACATACTGCATCAACTTATTTTTATAACTCGTACGGAGGCTGGACTTGGCATCTCCACTGGCGCGCAAGAGAGTACGAATTTTATGCTGGGAGTGTCTTGTGGCATAGGGCACTGATTGCTGATTGGGACTAGGGTGCGATGTGTTTTGGGCGGTAGAATGGGGTCTCCGAGACGAGGATAGAGGAAAGTAACGTTGTCTTTCTTCGTCCCAGTACAGTCCAGGTAGCTCTCGAGGCATAGAAGTGACGGTATGGCAGTGAGTGATTGGATTACTAATGCAGACGATGCTCAGGGAATTGGAAATTAGGATATATCGTCTGGCCTGCTATTACGCTTACAACGAGCAGACTGAAAAGACACCCTGAAAATTACAATTTCCTGCTTTTCCAATGCAGCTGCTTACCCTGACAGAGGTCTTTAAACTCCGCTCTACATAGCAGTCGCATATACGTATACTCCAGTTGGCAATATTAATTGCCAGCTGCAGGTCTCAAGAATTGAACACCCAACTTTACAACTCACACCTGTTCCAGCCTCTTCCCCATAATCTCCTTCTGCGACGTCGGCTGGTTCAACAGGGGATGGCAATGCCGCCACCCACGTTCCCCACCGACCCCCATTTCGAGAAGATTCCCACAGACTTCCCGAGTCCAAAGCGGAGAAACACCAATGTGATCAAGGATGTAATGCCATGTCTGGCGCCTCCTACTACAGGCGTGGAAGTTTGTCTCAGGTCGATAAACTTGACATACTCTCACTGTCAGTGGGATAGTGAGGCCATAGGATTTATTGGAAAGGCCACCGGACGCTTCGGAACGGAGTCTCTACTTCAGGTCTGTGTTGTTGTTGATGCCGCTAAAACTCCTTGTATGCATGACGTCGGATGGGCGGCCTTTGTTGGCACAGCAGACTGCGGAGGTGCCGTTAAAACTTGAAAGGCGTAATCTTAGATGGTCACGTGGTCATGCTGGCAACCCGCTTTCATGTCAACGTCTTCCGTGACATAAGACAAACAACGTTGCTGATTTAATTATTTGTGTTCTCAGGATTCCTTTTCATTCTCTCTAGAATTGTCTTCCTTGACAATGGAAGATTCTTCAGACCCACCTTCGTTTGGCCCCAAACCGTCCACATCTTCGAAGAAGACCGGCTTGTTTCATATCAAGTTTCCCGTGAAACGACCTTCACTACAGTCACTACGTACTTCATCATTCTTTCAAACATCCACTCCTCAAGATTATTCAAATAGCGCGTCACGAGCTCGCTCCCTCTCAGTGGTCTCGCCCACAGGTCATACTACGTTTGACGACGTTGAAACCATCCCTATCCCCGCTCCGCCATCTTCATTGCTGGACAAGGATCCCTTTGCTGACTTGCGCTCGCCCCCTCCCGACATTCCAGAGCATCCGAGTGCAGATTCTAATACTTCTGTAGCATTGTATCCTCCAGGATCATCTTCTGTACTACTCCCATCGCAGGCCCTCCTTCAACATCATACACCCAAACGTCCCAAGTCATCTGGTCACGGTCAAGTCCGTCCTGCCAGTGCGAGACCAGCTTTTTCTCCTCGGCCGTCATTACCTTCTTTGCACACCCTAGCTCAGATGAACATTGGCATTCCCCGCAAGGTACGCCTTTGCGAAGTCGATGACGATTTAGTGTCCCGTTTAACTTAAATGAACGACTATTAGGCTCGTAAGGGAACCCCTGGCGCTCGATTACCACATGAACCCTGGAACATGGACCCGAATACCAATCTTGGCCCTACACTTGATTCTTCAACGGAACCACTATCAAGGCACGTAGCCACGGTCCCCCAGATACCAATGTCTTTGGATGCTACACGGGACTTCACCCGGATCAGCTCAGGAGACACCCTTGTATCATCATCAACATCGGACAGAACACTGACAGATTCGGATGATTCCGTGACCAGTTCTCGTTCCGCTGATAGAAGATCAACTTCAGTGTTCCATGACAATGCCGAGATTGATTCTCTCCCATCACTTTCTTATACAGCGTCTGAGCCCTCTTCTTCTGCGCTCTCACGTTCCTCATCCATACGATCCTCTCCCTGGTCAAAAACCTCTATCGACCAAAATAGCGTTTCTATAAACCACGCTCGGGCTCCCGGAATGTTTTTCGCCCACGAGCACGACGGCGTAGATGAAGACGATCCTCTGAGCTATCACTCTGATTTCGACTACTACACGCAACCACATCCTGATTATTCGGACTCGGATTCAGACTTGCCTTCAAAGGCTAGATATCAAGCGCCCTCCCCAGAAATCACCCCCACGCCTTACACTTCTCTTTACTCTCCTGACACGTCTTCGGATTTTGTACGGTCTGTTCATACTATGCCTGGTGTCCTGCATAAGCTTCCTCGAAACAACGTGCTACTTTCTTCCTCGCCAAGACCTGAGGATGAGCCACGTGACGGTAACGGCGCACCTGAACAACGTGGGTCGTCTCCCAGGCGGGGCGGTGATGATGACAGAAAGGATCGTGGAAGAAAGGAGGAGAGTTATTCTGGAAACAATGGTTCTGGCGGGTACGGTCACGGGAGTGGTGGAAATGGTGGAGACAGAGGGCGTAGACCCATTACGCATTCACGAGCATGGAGCGACTCCGAATACAGTTCTTCATCAGACGAGGGAGACAACGGTACCGTTTACTACAGTGTGGACGGAACCTCGAACGGACACTCTTCTCGGCCGCAATCTCTCGCACGTCCAGTCCACACAAGGATGATTTCGGGTTCAGACGATGATGTTCCACTTGCTCAAAGTATGCCTACGGCACTCAAGGCCCAAAGGTCTATTCGAAAGCAACTGCGTGACGAGCGCCATCAACGGAGGATGGAGCGTGCGAGCACTCGCGCAGCAATGGCAACTCCACAACCTCCTGTTCCAATCCTTCCTCATTCTGTGACACATAGCCGACAACGCTCTGCGTCCGCTGCACCTGCTCCAAGAGGCAAACCAGTTTTCATCGAGCCTTTCCCAGTTGATGACTTGGCGAAGAAGTTAGCGAGTCTTCAAATGGGAATACCTCCACTGAGCGCGCCACCGTCCTCTAATAACATGGCTGCTTCTGCATCATTATCTTCAAGAGCACCCGTCCCCGGTTTTGCCCCTCTACCTTTTCGTCCGCAAGCCATGGACGAGATGGGATTCCTTCAACACGCTCCTCCTTATACCCTTGAAAACCCGCTGCAGGGTGGACAGCTGAGGTCCATGAGGTCTTTCCACCGTCCAGGGGGACGTACGGCGGATAAAGCTCAACCGCTTGTGGAATCATCCTCTTCGCAACATCTTGGACGTAGACCAACGGGCGCTTCGCGCAGGACTGAGGATCAACCTATACGCCGAGACAAGTCTGTCACCCGTCCATCCAGAGATGGTATGGAGGGCCGCAATGGTTTGGACCGCAGAGCCGAGGATCAGCCTATACGCAGAGACAAGTCTATCACGCGTCCATCCAGAGATGGTATGGGTATGGAGGGTCGCAATGGTTTAGACCGCAGAACTGAGGATCAGCCTATACGCCGAGACAAGTCTATTACTCGTCCATCCAGAGATGGTATGGATGGTCGCAATGGTTCGGACCCGCACTTGAGGTCTGCCCGCCCAAGTGAGGATAACAGGAGGCCAACTCCGACAATTCCTCGCGCTTCCACAGACCAGGACACTGGACAGCGTATTCTTCAACGTCCTCCCATTCCTGCTGTCGAGCTGATACAACCACGGGCTGCACCTCTACACATAGCAAGATTAACAGTAACCCAGCAGCGGGTTTTCATCGGAGATATGCAACGGTTCAATATGGTTGAGATCACTGACAATACTACTGCTGGTGATGTCATTGCTTTGGTTGCAAGCCAAGGTTCGTTGGATCATACGCCAGTGTGGATGTTATTCGAGCTCGCGAATGACTTTGGCATGGGTGGGCAAATTTCACATCTTTGCGGATATAAAACGCTTATGCGATTACAGAGCGCCCTATTCGAAGCTACGAGCTACTCAGAGACGTGACCTCGTCTTGGAACAAAGACAAACTCCTTAATGCCTTTGTGATCAGACGAACCTACCTGGCACCTTCCTTGAGCCGTTCGGTAAGTTTCTCTGCTTGTTGGCAGAGGAAATCTATTGAACTAGTGTTGTAGAATATACCCACAAGTTCACCTACACATCGCGGATATGTGGAATGGGAGAGCAAGAAAGGCAAGTGGAGTAAACGCTGGATGGAGTTGCGAGAGCACAGCCTGTGGTTGTCCAAGCGTGACACAGTGAGCTGTCTTCATTGGTTTCTCGAATCCCACTCACACAAACCTTGTCGTAGGGAAAGGATGAGACTTTCCTGTGCTCACTCTCGAATTTCGACGCATACTACGTCACCAGAAAACACAAGTCCCCCAAACCATTTGTATTCGCCATCAAATCTACCGACAACCTCTCTCTATTTGAGGAGGTGTCGGACTATCTCCACGTCTTGTCATGCAACCAAAAGGATGGCGAAAAATGGATGGAAGCTATCCTTGTAGCTAGAGTAAGTCTTCGCAATTAATCGCTTGATTCTCTTCCTTATCACCGCGCAGTCCTATGTTCTTTTCCAAGAACGACACATCCTATTCGCAAAATCAGGTGGTGATTTCACCCCGAATCCTAATATCGTACCCCGGTCTCGGACGAGGGGGCAGTCGATCTCTACACGTCCTATTCAGCCTCTCGTTAATGTCTCAGCTCCTTTCAGCCCATCTGCGACGGCTGGTGTTGTATTCGAACCTGGCTCTCTCCTGGCCAAACGCAAAGGAGATGTCATGTCATGATTGTACTGGGTATACTCTTGACATTCATTGTATCACATGTATGCGTACTTGTAACTGCTTACCTGGTGTATTCGTATTCAATACCGTATATATAATGTTCAAACATGGCAATTGCTGGCTTAGGTTCATTCTTACCTTCCTTGAATCCATAGTTGAGTTTTGGTTCAGCTCGGACATTGATGCGCAGAAAACACTTCTACGAAAATCTGTGGAGAGTGACTACAAAATACCACGCGGGCCCTTCCCACCTCACGCTCGAGAGATTTTGGATTGATTTACAGACGTGTAGATTCATCTTCTAAACTCGGCGGCTAATCGGGCGAATTCATCCATTGGATATGGTATTACTTGTCTGTTAATCCTTACCGCCCCAATCTCCTCCTGGTCTTCGTCGTTATAAGTTGCGCGTTGCAAAGGTGATGTTCCATAACAAACTTAATAGGCATTGTAATGGCATGGCATGGCATCATCATGATCAAGAGAAGTACATAATTTTGCGCGGAGATGCCGTGCTGCTCAAGTGAGGGCGCAGCGAGAGAGTGAAATGATCATTTCTAGATAAAAACATAAATACAACCACCACAAGTTGCAGACGAAGTGGACTCACCAAAATAATACCGTCGAACCGCTGCTTGAACCAAGACATGGTGTCATCCCTCCTCACCCGATGTTGGAACCCTATACGTGCCCGTCTCTCCTTTCTCCTTGCAACACGAGCACCAGGGCGCCCCATCACAACGTAGAAGTCCATCCCGAAGATACCGATACCAGGATCGTATCTCGCACCAAGATCGATGTGCTCCTGGATACCGAAACCGAAGTTTCCGGTCTCCGAGAAGTTCTTCCGGCGCAGCTCGTACTCCTTCACCTTGAGACCACGCTCAAGGATCTCCTCTGCCTTAGGCCCACGGATGGTGACGTGGACAGCAATCTTTTCGTTACGACGGATACCGAATGTACGGACGGTGTAACGGGCTTTCGAGGTAACGGGTGTTTGACCGGTGAGCTGCTCGAGGACCTTGGAGGCACGGGTGAGACGATCACCAGACTCGCCAACACAGATGTCTAGACAAGTTAGAACTGAGTACCGCGTAGACAAGTACAGGAACGCGGTGCTCACTGATGACGAGCTTGTCGATCTTCAGCTCCTTCATGGGGTTGGTGGGTGCTGTTTTTTGTTCTGCCTGCAACATGGACTTGATTGGGATGCAGGGTGAACTTGCAAAGCAGATTTGCTTACCATGGCGTTTCCAGCGTTATCTTGTCGCTGTTGTTTCGAAATTCCAGGTCTTGTGGTGGGATGGGTGCGTGAGTTGGGTGGCTGAACCTTAATGTATGAACTAGGTAGCCAATTCGGCAAAACCCGACAGCAATGTGCTGATTCTCACAAACATTTTGATCGGAGGGACACAGCTAATGAATATACGTTCATGTCTTTCTCGAATCATAAGATCCCCTACACCTTACCTGCAAACTTCGCTCGCTGAACAGCCCCCGACATAAGGACCCCCTCGATCACTATTAATACATAACGTACTACGTTGGTGATCGTGATAAACACTGGACAGAGACTCAGTGTACACCATTCAAGACGTCCTTCCCCGTGATTTCTCATTGCACAGTGAAGAATTATGGCTGGGGCACCTGGTGTACCGAGCCAACCTACGTGTAGATGGTCATCACGAAAGCGGGATCGACCGGGGGAGGCAACTGTTCTTCCGAATTGCTTCAGTGGTGCCGCGGAAATGGCTCAACGGAATGATCAACTAGGCCATGGTACGCATTTTTCCATCCAAAAGCGGTCCGAACACGGAATCACTGCAACGGATAAGATCCACCTAACACAAATTCGCCAGCATAACTTAAGAGGACCAGGTATGAAAGCAAGCCATCTTCCTACCATACCTTCCAAGCGATTATCATCCCCTTAACAGATCCAATATCATTTCAGAACAAATGCGCTTCTCCTTCCTCGCCATCGTTGCTTTGACAGCATCCATGTCTGTCAGTGCATGTCTCGAAGAGGGCAAGAAATGCAAACACAACCTTAAATGCTGCTCCGGTCATTGCATCGTGAGTATGAGTTTGTTTTGCAAACTCGACCAGTGACTCATCGCGTAATATAGCTTGGCATCTGCATCACCAAGCACTTAGATCTTTCAAGCAGGCATTCCGAGTGAATGGCGCGCAGTGATAGTCAGTGATGTTTTTTCTGCTTTGATATCAATAACGACGTTCAACCTGTAGTTTGTTGTTCAGTCTATCAGTGATATAGTACAATGGGGAGTCGGGAACAGATAGAGAAAATCTACTTTGATATCGGCTCGAAATTGATATCAAAGCATTGCATACTCTTTGACTGTTGAAAATTCGTTCATAACGCACCGTTGTGCGAGAATTATCATCATATGAAATCGCCTCAGAAATTTCCAAAAATGGTTCGGCATCTGAATTCTGGTGTACCGAGCCAACCTGCGTGTAGATGGTCTTCACGAAAGCGGGATCGACCGGGGAGGTAACTGTTCATCCGAGTTGCTTCAATGGTGCCGCGGAAATGGTTCAACGGAATGATCAACTAGGCCATGCCACGTCTTTTTCCCTCCAAAAAGCGGTCCGAACACGAGATGACTCAACATAACTCAAGAGGACCAGGTATGAAAGCAAGCCATCTTCATAGTATACCCCCAAGCAATTGTTACTCCTTTGACAGATCCGATATCATTTCACTAGAACAAATGCGCTTCTTCTTCCTTGTCATCGTTGCTTTGACAGCATCCATGTCTGTCAGTGCATGTCGTGAAGTCTTCACGAAATGCAGACACGACCGTGAATGCTGTTCTGGTTATTGCTTTGAACAAGTGAGTATGAGTTTGTCTTCCAGACTCGCCCGGGCCCGTGACTCATTGCGTAACATAGGATGGCGCCTGCATACCCCCACTCCCCAAGTAGGCATTCTGAGTGAATGGCGCGCAGTGATAGTGAGTAAAAAAAAATTGCTTTGGCATCAATAACGACGTTGCTTGTAGTTCATTGCTCACTCGATCAGTGGGATGGTACAACAGGGAGTCGAGTGCAGATAGGGAAAATCTACTTTGATGTTGGCTCGAAATCGATGTCTAAGCACTGCATTATGCACTTGGGAACTGCCGCCTGGCGTCGGCGTTGACCTTGCTTGTCTCTTTTTGTCGTTTGCGATCTTCAAAACAGCCACCATACTGAGGCCCACAGCGACGTGTACCAGTTACAATTTCATAGAAGCCCTCAGACGCTGGATGCAAACTGATTGAACGTGTTCATGAATGCAAAATGCCTGATACGGATGCCTCGTATATACCGTGACCTATCATTTCTTTCCATCATTTGAAATCTCACCCTTTTCTCTACCCTTCTAGGCTTCTACCTTCTTTATCTTTCTCTGTCGTGGACCCGGCAACGATGACATCTGACGGACCCTCGCGAGCGTTGCGCCACTTGAAACCGGATGCAGCGATTGACGCCCCCGGTTTGACGATCTTAATTTGCTGTATGATATCAGCCTGGAATGTATCGAACTTTTTGTCGCGCAGGTAGTAATGTCTAATCATGAAGAATACTTCTATGATGGAGCCACTTTTCGGCTTCGGCGTCCATCACGGGGGTCTCATCTGTGCTCTCGTCAGTAGTCGATCGCGACTTGCATGGCAGTACTCTACCCTCCTTTCGTGCACCCACGCTTCCTAGATCAGCTAGGTAAACCGTATGTCTTGGAACAGGCTGTTTCTGTGTGATCCGGACGCATAGGAGGCGGTCTCCGATAGACAGCCCGAGGTAAATGCAAAATACAAATAGCTCGAGAATGAAACTGAGAAATTGGACTACGAGTTGCCAAAATACCTTGCAAGCAAGGTGATACTCTTCGACTTTGTGGAAAGTTTGCACGTGAAAGCATCCATACTGCACAATGGATAGACATTATCACTTTACGAAACCGTTGGCACTCGTCTCCAGATATTTCCACCATTAAGATCAGCTGTCATTTGGGGGGAATCTACCAGTGTCTGAGACTCTAGTTATAATCACTTGTCCAGTGGGTACTTTCATTACGAGAAATTTGCCGGGGAACCATCTGAGGGGTTGGCAAGTTTGTCAGTAGTTTACACCGTCTATTCCCACCAGCATGTCAGGTTAATGCCATGCTTTAAATGGTTCAAAAACTGGTAATTTGCGCAGCTTGTTCAGGTTAATTTCCCCTGTTCGCCAATCCGTTCAATGTACTGAATTGATGAGTGGTAAAACCAATAACATTTGATTCGAGAATATGTTTGCCGCACTACAATATGCAACCAGGCTAGCAGCGAATGAGGCTTATCCACGACTCAAATAGAGGCCGCCCAGTCAGCGTTATGTAATAGTAGAGAGGCCAGAGGGTTCCAAGGAGGTATTGAAGAGAGGCATCCTTGTGCGAACCGACGAAATTTTCATATGATGTGCCACTGTCGTATGGTCGGGCAAGACGAAAAGCTTGTGTTGGTGCAATAGATCTGCCAAAGCTAAGATGACAGCGAGGGATGCCGCAAGGTTAGAGAGAGTCTGGGGGACAACAGAAATTGCAGATACCGTTGTCTAGCGCTCACCGCTCAATGACATCGTGCCGATTTCTC
The DNA here is from genome assembly GCA_029603245.1 of Rhizopogon salebrosus TDB-379. Taxonomy (NCBI): domain Eukaryota; kingdom Fungi; phylum Basidiomycota; class Agaricomycetes; order Boletales; family Rhizopogonaceae; genus Rhizopogon; species Rhizopogon salebrosus. The sequence goes on along the minus strand of MU837040.1, from coordinate 12,791 downwards.
ATTGCACAGTGGATCCGGAGTGTCGCGGCTGGGATACCAGGTGCATCTGTATTGCCGAGCCAACTTGCGTGCAGACGGTCATCACGAAGGCTAGCAAGATCAATCGAAGGAGAGAAGCGTTCCCCTGCATTGTTCCAATAATGCCGCAAATATGGTTCACCAGAATGATCAACTAGACCGTCTCCATGCCACATCTTTCGCCAGCGCGATCCTGAGATGTAACCGCGAGGCGTAGGAATCCACTAGTGGCCAGCACCACTCTGCCAAATTGTTTAACGTAACTTGGGCCGGGTATAAAAGTAAACCGTCTTCCTACCAAGTCCCTAAGCAATTACTCGAAACCCCATTGATAAGTCCCATATCATCTCACAGAAAAATGCGTCTCTCCTTCCTCGCCATTGTTATTGCTTTAACAGCATCTATGTCTGTCGATGCATGTAGTCCCGACGGCGTGAGTTGCATAACCAGTAGCGATTGTTGCTTTAATGATTGCCTTGTGAGTATGAGTAGATTGTTTGCATATTCAACCCCTGATTTGTCGCGCGATATAGATCGGCATCTGCGGAGGGGTTTTGTGATCTACATGGATCTTTCAAGTAGGTATCCTGAGCGAATGGCGCGCAGTGATAGTGAGTGATATTTTTCTGCTTTGGCATTGATACTGACGTTGCCAGTAGTATGGTATAATGGGGGAGTCGGAGGCAGATGGAGAAAAAAAATAAGTTGATATTGGTTTGAATGTAGAAGAAAAGCGTAACAAAGTCCTTAGTCCTCGGAGGCTGACTGTCATCACTGAAACCCATTGTATGATTTATTTAGCAGTCGCCAACAAAAACATGCCAGATAATATCCCACCTGGTGCTGCGGTTTTCGTGCACACTGAATCTCAAATTTGAGCTAATGCCCCATGCATGATATATTCTCCTTGTAAAATCAAAGTAACCAGGGATTGCGCGTGTCCGGTCGGACTCGTGCATGATGTGAGAGTCCTGCAATTTTGAGTTCTGACCGTGTATAATATACTAATCTGTCATGCATGATGGTTATGTCGTGCATGGTAAAGTTTCACCGTCCGGTCGTACCAGTGTGCAAATAAACAGATAAAACTTGTATAGCACTGGCACGCATACCCTATAGTATTATCAACCTGCCATGCCTCGTAAAGCTCCTGGCTGTCTTCTACATGCTGATGGCCGTCCACATGCAGCAGCGGCTTGGGAGTGGCTACAGTACTGACAAGATGAGCTGTGGAGTCTGGACAGTCACTTTTGTATCAAGAGTATAAACGGTAACATTAGCACGGACGTAACCTGTTGTCCTGAGACCTCAGATTTCTACACTAAATCTGCAGAGATGTGCTGTTGAATGTAGTCATGGACGACTTATGGGCAAAATGGTCTTGCTCACGTGATATCAATAATGGTACACACCGCTGGCGGTGAGCGCTTAGGCGCTAGTAAAGTTGTACTTACCTCATTGACATCATTCGCCGTGCCGATTTCTCATTGCACAGTGGATCCGGAGTGTCACGGCTGGGATACCAGGTGTATCTGTGTTGCCGACCCAACCAGCGTGTAGACTATCATATTATCATCACGATAGCAGGATCAATCGAAGGAGAGAAGCGTTCGCGAATCCCCTGCATTGTTACAATAATGCCGCAAAAACGGTTCACCAGAATGATCAACTAGACCATCACCATGCCACATCGTTCGCCAGCGCGATCATGAGATGTGACCGCGAGGCGTAGGAATCCATTAGTAGCTCTCTGCCAAATTGTTCAACGTAACTTGGGCCGGGTATAAAAGTAAACCCTTCCTACCAAGCTCCCAAGCAATCATTCGAAATCCCGTTGACAAGTCCCATATCATCTCACAGAAATATGCGTCTCTCCTTCCTTGCCATCATTATTGCTTTAACAGCATCTACGTCTGTCAATGCATGTACTCCCGACGGCGTGTGCATACACAGTAGCGATTGTTGCTATAGCGATTGCATTGTGAGTATGAGTAGATTGTTTGCATATTGAACCCCTGATTTATCGCACAATATAGAATGGCTCCTGCGAGTAGGTATCCTGAGCGGATGGCGCGCAGCGATAGTGAGTAATATTTTCTGCTTTGGCATTGATACCGACGTCGCCAGTAGTTCGTTGCTCACTCCTGAGTCGATCAGCAGTATGGTATAGTGGGGGGAGTCGGAGGCCAATGGAGAAAATCTAGGTTGATATTGGCTCGAGGGTAAAAGAAAGCAAGGTCCTTAGTCCTCGGAGGCGGACTGTCATCAATGAAACCCATTATGACCGGAGAGGGCCGTGTATGCTGGTAAATGATTTATTTAGCAGTCGCAAACAGAAACATGCCAGAGAGTATTCCACCTGGTGCTGTGGTTTTCCTGGATGCTCAATCTCAAATTGAACTAATGCCCCATGCATGATATATTCTCCTTGTAAAATCAAAGTAATCAAGGATTGCGCGTGTCCTGCAGCAAAGTCGTCATGCACAATGTGTCCGGTCAGACTCGTGCATGATGTGAGAGTCCTGCAAGTTTGAGTTCTGACCGTGCATGATATATTAATCTGTCATGCATGACGGCTATGTCGTGCATGGTGCTTCAAGTTTTGCCGTCCCATCGTACTAGTGTGCAAATAAATAGATAAAACTTGTATAGCACTGGCACGCATACCACTATAGCATTATCAACCTGCCATGCCTCGTAAAGCTCCTGGCTGTTTTCTAAGTGCTGATGGCCATCCACGGGCGGCAGCTGCTTGGGAGTGGCCACAGTACTGACAAGACGAGCTGTGTGGGTAGTCACTTTTCCGGTATCAAGAGTATAAACAGTAGCATTAGCACGGACATGAATAGTAGCCTGTTGTCCTGACTCCTGAGATTTCTGCAGAGATGCGCTGTCACTGTTCAAGGAAGTAGTCAACGTGATCACGTGCACTTGGACTTGTGATAATTACTTACCTTGCAAGCAAGGTATCCTCCCACGCGATGATTGATTAAATTCGTCAGTCCATCAAGCCATCTCGGTCACACTGAAATTTCGCCATATCTGTGACAAACATGGTGTACAGCAGGTGTATGATAATTCCTGGAGCCTCCCGCCCTCCTTTACTGATTCAGATTAGTCATTGTTCAATGTTCTCCTCAGCATGACCACCCTCCACCATTTGTCTACCTCTCGGGAGTCCGTCCTTCCCATCTGGTCATCAAATGCGCAATCACGACGCTCGCAACCTGACGCACATGCCTGCCATTTGCTCGTTAGACTCTGAATCCCTATCTCTCTGTCATGCTCATCTTCTTGGCTACCATCATGAAGCGCGCCGAGGCACTTTCGGTACTGGAACGTTCTATACCTTGGCGCGATCTTACTCAATTCTTCGCCATCATTCCACACGATATTTTTAGCGCACAGGAATTGAATATCCCAGCTGGCGGTAGTGGGCGATGGGCGATGCTGACGAGTGATTGTGCGCCGCTTCTTCCTGAAGATTGGTGCCTCCGCGGGATGGGGTCGGTAGCAAAATCCGACTAAAGTCTCGAAAGACCTGCAACCATTTTGACTGCAGCTGGTGAAGTACGTCCATGGCTTTCTCGGATCATAAGACCCCTACATCCTACCAGCAAACTCCGTTCGCTGGGCAGTAAGCACCTCCTCGATCACTACCACAGGCACACGCCTTGGGCGAACTTCACTTACTCCTTATGAGATACTCACAACCTTATCAGTATAATCCTTACGAAGGGTGAACCAAAGTGATATCAGACAATGCTGACGTTCCCGACTCTGACGAGTACTGTGACGCTGCCCGGTCACTTGACGACTGACGTGCAGCACGAACGGCAACCTCGTTACGCTCGTAATGGACACATTCATAATACCGACCGACATTCATCCCATGTGTATGCTATAACCACCCGCTTCGGTGTATTTGTATTCAATACAATGTATATAATGTTCAAAGCATGACAATTAGCGATGAGAAATGTAAGGAATGAGAACGGGTACAGGAAACGTTTTAATCCGAAGAAATCTTCGGCTTCTTCTTGGCGGGTTCCTCCTCCTCGCCTTCCTTAAGACTAGAAGCCTTGACTTTCGGTTTGGGTTTCGGCTTTGGTTTCGGCTTCTCCTCATCAACATCCATAGCATCATCGTCCTGTTTTTTGGCTTTGGGCTTCGCTTTAGGTTTGGGTGCAGCTTTCTTGGGTTTATTTTCATCGTCCCCAGCGTCACTACCAGCCGCCTTGGCCTTGGCCTTCTTCTTCTTTGGCTTGTCATCATCATCCCCCGCGTCACTGCCGGCTGCCTTGTCTTTCGCCTTCTTTTTGGTCAATTTCTTCTTTCCCTTTGCAGCACTTGCCAATTCGCGATCTCCGCTAGCATCAGAAGCGGTCACTCCGCCGTCAGTATCTGAGTCGCTTTCACTCGGAGAACCTTCGTCCGTGGAAGAGGCCTGGAAGTCCTCATCTGCAACCCCAGGGTGAGAGCAAACCATGCTGTAGAGAAAATATCGCACCTTCTTCGCTATCCTCATCATCATCACCACCCAACCTCGGCTTAGGTGCCTCGTCTCCACTGCTGGCAACACTCTGCATCTCCTCGTCAGAGGAGTCACCACCAGCGGCAAGCATGTCGACATCGGGCACCATCTCGTTCTTCAACTTGACCTTCTTGTCTTTGAGGTAAGCCTCGACAGGTTCGTGCTCCTCTTTGTTAATCGACGTAAATGTGTACTCCGGACCACTCTTGGTGACAATCTTCAAATCGAATGTGCGAGCTGCTGCGGCACCCATGCTTGCACCAACCCGAGAGAAGACACACTGATGAATATCGGATATTTCGATGAGAGTAGGTTGTTTAGAAACGAAGAAGATGTATTTCTCCAGCATGAACAAGTCGCCCTGCACAGCCTTGAGGTTGGCTTTGATGCCTGGATGACCATCGCGACTAACACATGGAGCTCAGCAAACGTTTAAGCGGCAATATGAGTCGCTCACCTTTTGAATGACCCTAGACTGATTATCTTTTTCTTGGACAGAGCACGGAAAACACCCGAGACGACTTCAAAAGTGGGATCCTCATAATTTTTTTTCAGTCTGTCGTACTTCTCGATGTCTTCCCTGAGTAGCATAGACCTATATTAGACACGATCATGTTGAGACATCAATGCGTGGCTTACTCTGCCATGTTCAGTTCCGCGGTGGTCTCTTCCTCCCGAGCAAATTGCATGACGAGATAAGAATATCTCGTCTGCCCTTGCCGAATGGGCGTGCTCAAGCCCAGCTATGATGCTGTTAGTCCTAGACGAAATCAAAGCAGACGTGACTTACGATAAAAAGTACATGTTGATCATCTTTGGGTAAGAGAAACAATCGCGAAATACTGGAATACAAAATTTTATAGTCGTACGTCTTACCACGAAGACGCAAGAAGTCGAGGAACATGTCAACGTCGTATCGTCCACGAGGGGTCAAGATGAGAACTTCCTCGAAACTCAGGACCAAATCTCCAGAAACCTGACCGATATCTGCCTTGTCTTTGATGGCATCATGGAATGCTTGTGCTGCACTCATCTCCTCTCCCTCTCCTTCTCCCTCTCCCTCATCATCAGATTTCTGTGAGCCAGCGTCTGAACCTCGGATGCGAGGTTGGGTACCAGGAACATAGAAGCGGATCTCCACCATCTCGTCCGGGGCACTACGAGAAGGTTTCTTTCCTGGTGATGTTGCTGTGGCGAATTCTAGTGAGACTTCAGTGCGACCAGCGATGTTGGAATTCGCTACTTGGCTCAGAGGGAGCTCAAATGCCGTCTTATTAGATACCAAGAACGCCATATCTTGACCTGAAACAGATGTTTGCAATATAATTGGGAAGACTCCAATGCGCCACACCTTGAATGTCCGTTACACCCCAGTTCCAGCCTTTGAATGTGACATCTTTGACTTCCAACGTCACCCCAAAGTGCTGTTTTAGTAGACCTGCGAGCTTATCGTGATCCTGCAAGACGCCTTAACAGCCGTTCGGTCATCGCTTAAAGCTCTTACACACCTCCCGCAAGAATCCATCAAAAGTGTCTCGCCGTCTCTCCTTCAATCCCACTCGAAGCTGAAAGTTCCGTGCAACGCGATACCACTGAGCCCATTTGATGTCTGCGGACGGTAGGGCTGTCACTCCTTCAGTCTCTTCGCCCTTCCAGGCCATTCCGCTTGCTGCCACACGAAATTCTGGCGGGGCGTCAGTCCGGGATATGAGTTAGATAGAGGTGTCCTACATACTGCCAACTTCGGATGATAGGCCATGATAAATTTTATCGAATTGTGTTGTCGCCATGGCTCACACACAGGGACCCTAGTAGGAGGGAAATGATGGTGGATGGAGGTTGAGAGCAGTCTCGACGCGTTCAATAACAAATAATCGCGTGTACCGCGTTTTCCTTATATATCGACGTTAGGCTCAGCACTTCGACTACTACCTTACTTCCTGAATCCTTTAGCCTGCCGGGCTATTTTCCACATCAAACAGAGGAGTAATCGGGAGTACGCCTTCAGGTTGAATTAGAGGGCCTAAGATCTTTGGTAAACACAGTCTCTTTCGGGTGTTACCTCCGATCAGCGCGTCCCAAGGTTTCTTACACTGAGCGAACTAACTATCAACCGCAATGGATTCGACTCAAGAAAGAACCTTCTGCAAGTGGTGAGTCTATTGTCTGTGCATCGTCGTTGATGTAAAACAGTTCACGTCGCAACTCAGGCTTAACACCAAGCTTGAAGCAAATGGTTACCCACCCATGCACTCGCTAGTCCAAGACCTTTCGGACGGCGTGCGTTTAATCCAACTCATGGTAAGGGGGAGAAATGCCCTCTGGCTTGAGTGATCACGATTTATGTCCCGTCTTGCACAGGAGATAATGGGTAAATGTGAATGTCTTTCCAATCTCACATCGTTGTTAACTGCTCGGGGTGTTGCACAGGCGATACGTCTCTCGGACGATACAATAAGAATCCGCGAATGCGCGTTCAGAAGGCGGAAAATGTTAACAAAGCGCTGGAATTTATACGACAACGGGGTATCAAGTTAACAAATATCGGCCCAGAAGGTATGCATATTTGGGTCGGATTGAACTCAGCTGACACGCCGACTTCAGATATCATTGACGGCAACTTGAAACTAATCTTGGGCATGATCTGGACCTTGGTCTTGCGTTTCACCATCGCAGACATCAGGTAAGGCAATTGATACAAGAGGATGATTGGTTGAATGTGACTATCTCAGTGAGGAAGGCCTCTCCGCAAAGGAAGGTTTGTTACTTTGGGCTCAGCGCAAAACTGCTCCGTACAAAGAAGTCGATGTACAAGACTTTTCTATAAGTTGGTCAGACGGGCTCGCGCTGTCAGTACCCTCCCGTACTGCAATTCACGCTGGCTCATTCTCCTAGCTGTGCCTTGATTCACCGCCACCGCCCCGATCTCCTAGACTACGACACACTTGACAAGGTGTGCAGCATTAAATGCACTCACAGACTCCGTGCCTGACTGTTGTTCAGTCCGATCGACACGGTAATACTCGCTTGGCATTCCAAGTGGCTGCAGACCATCTTGGTGTCCCCGTAAGCTCACAATAAGTTATGCTTGCGGAGGCACTTACTTGGCCCACGCAGCCTCTCCTCGAGGTAGAGGATCTGTGCGATTCGGCGCGTCCAGATGAACGTAGTGTCATGACCTATATTGCAAGTTATTTCCATGCATTCTCAACGATGGGTACGTTAGGAGCTAAATTGTTACCAATCAAATGAGCCAATTGCCTCCTTAGATCAAGCTGAAACTGATTCCCGACGTGTCGAAAAATTTGCTGAACTGATGCGATCCGTTTGGACGAGCAAAAACGATTACGAGCGTCGAGCTCGCGCTGTGCGCCTATTCGTGTTAATTACTGCTCACTGCTCATATCCTTTTGTATCCCGTCGTAGCTTCTATATGCACTTTCTGAGGTCCAGCAAAAGTGGTCTGCTAGCCAGTTCACTGGCACGTACGCGGATGCGAAGGAACAGTCTACTGCCTTTACAACTTACAAACATACGACCAAACGCACTTGGGTGACAGAGCGGCAGGACGTCACAACGCTTCTTGGCAATATACAAACGAAGCTTCGAACCTACGGGTTGAGAGAATACACCCCTCCTCCCGGTCTGGCGCTCTCAGTGGGTAGTTAGGACACAAAGGTTACGTATGAACCCTGATCGTGTATCTTTGAGTTCTAGGACCTCGACGATGCATGGCATGACCTGCTTCAATCCGAGGCGAACAGATCGCGGGCGATCAATGCGCAGATACGGCAGTCAGTCGTACTTCCTATTGGTCGCTTTCGATGTTTAACGGATTGCCCAGGATCAAGGAATACTTGCGGAAAGAATTCGCGGATTTGGCTAACGATTTTTCGCAACGCCTACACGCAATATCGTTGGAACTCTCAGGTGTTGCAGGGCCTCTAGAGGTCCGTATTCATTTTGCAAGGGACGATAAAGTTGTTCATGATGATACAGGACCAGCAAGACCAAGTAAAAGAAATTCAAACCCGATTACCGACGTTATCTGACGCCCTGGCGTGCGTGGCAAGAGCAGAACAAGGCTGTGTTGTTGCAAATGTAGAAGAAAACGACTACACCGTATTTACGTGTCAAGATCTTGAGTTTGAACTAGGACTTGTGACACAGAGCGTCGCGAAGAAGATATCCTTTATTGACAATCAGGTCCGCATCTCTTTGAGCGCATCCTGCGTGACTAACACAGTGCAGATTGTCTCCCGAAATATGACCAACCTAACTCCTGCGCAACTGGAACAATTCGAGAGTGCTTTCCGGTACTTTGACCGCGAGGAGACGAACACGCTGAGCTTGACGGAGATGAGCGCAGCTCTCGCTAGCCAAGGCGTCATATACTCGGTGAGTGCATCACGAACTTGTTAGTCACGCTACTCATCAGACCACTGCGTGGTTAGGATGAAGATATGGTCTTTATTTACGACCAGTTGGTACAAGACTACGGCGCGGTCAACTTTGAAGCCTTCATCAATCTCTTGGTGAGCTGAGTTTACCCTCCTAACCAACAGGTGTTCTCACAGACTTTCTGCGAAAGGTTGACATAACGGAGGACCAAACGTCACCAGAACAACTGCACGAATCGTTCTGTGGAATCGCGGGCGACAAAGTATGTAGCTTCTACTTGGCAGTTGTATACCTCTGATGTCATCCCTGCAGCCTTTTGTGACTGAGCTCGACATGCGCTTGGCTCAGTTACCCATAAGCGCGATTGACTACCTGCGCGAGGTGATACCGTCAAATAACAACGAGGTCGGAGAAGCGGAGTATGACTATGAGACTTGGCTCAAGGATGTATTTGCATAGCGCGAAGCAATAAATATACCTGCTAGAAATGTGTTACAGGCCGTGTCATGGTGGCTCAGACAGCACAATGCACCCCAAAAATGTGGCAGCCACCTGTGGGCTAATATAGCTGGATACAAGGTCTTGTAAGTATATAACTTCGGGACCAGAGTGGCATCAGTAACGTAAGTTGACGAGGATCATCCAATATTTGTCGCGCTCACGATCAGTCACGTGACACGAATAATGTTTGTCCCGCTCTGAACCTTCGTATTGCACGCCACTTGCTCTGATGACACCTCGTGCATCCCCTTCCGTTGTCCCTTCAGATTACCGACCTGCAAAACGCCCTTGTTTATCCAAATCCACCCTTCGTGTTCTCAGCGTCTGGGATCAACTCGCTGAACGCTACAACAAACGTCTTGACGAAGACGACATAGTCGATCTCTACAGCGGCGCCATCATCAATGATAGAGGGGTACTGAAGAGTGCAGGAAAGGACTACAACATTGGTCATTTTGCTCCTGATGATGATCAGGACGACCAAGAACACGACCAGGCGGACAGCGAACAGGACCAAGATGATGACGTTGATGAATTAGACACACTACCCGCCCGGGACCCTTCTGAAACCGACCGTAGCATGGCATCAACTTCTGAGCTACTACGTGCTGTGCCACCTCTTTCGGCAGCAACGGATGCTGACGATCTCAACGAATTTTTGGAAGCTGAAAAGAGACGAAGAGAGCTGTTGGGGGACCAGGATGATGAAGACGATATGTCTATAGAAGAACTGGCTGCAGTACGAGATGCTTTACAGCAGTCGCAGGAGGATGAGGAGCAGGCAGAGGCCGCGCAGGAGGACGAAGAGCAGGCGGAGACCGCACAAGAGGACGAGTCTGAGGATGAACTGAGCGTATGGCAGCACGAGGCTAGTGCTGTGTACCACGTCGCCCGCAATGAATCTGAACAGGATGTTGCGGAAGGTGAGCAAAATATAACTGAGCTCACCGACTCTGATGAGGAGTTTGCAACACTCCTCGAACGACCTCCACGAGTTGCAAAGCGAAAGAGAATATCTTCGTCTTCTTCATGTGGTATATTATCTGGACATACGCCAGGTAACGTAGCTACTCTCGCAGTTTACACCATTTGTTACCAATGGTATTATCTACAGCACTCGATACTCCTCTGGCTGGTTTAAGCACTCGTTCCGCGTCCCGTATATCATCTCAAGATACTGCTGGTAACGTAATCACTCTCGCAGTTTGCACAATCGTTTTCAAACGGTCTGTAGTACCTAATACTTCTCCAGCTGCCTCAAGCACTCGCTTCGCGTCCCGTGTGTCGTCTGGTGATACTTCAGGTAACGTAGCCACCCTCACAATATGCGCATTCGTTCACTAATGGTATGGTCTATAGCACTCGATACTCCTTCGGCTGTATCGAGCACCCGCTTCGCGCCCCGTATATCACCCCGAGGTATTACAGGTAATGTAGTCACCTTCACACTTTACACGGTCGTTTATTAATGTAGTAACCAATACTGGCCCAGCTGCACCAAACACCCGCTTCACACCACGTATATCATCTCGGGATACTCCAGGTAACGTAGCCACTCTCACAATCTACACTTCGTTTATCAACGCTATGATCTATAGTAACCAATACCTCTCCGGCTACACCAAGCACCCGCTTCGCGTCCTGTATATCATCTCAAGATACTCTAGGTAACGTATTCACCCGAGCAGTCTGCACAATCTTTTGTCAACGGTATGGTCCATAGTACCCGATACTCCTCCCACCACATCAAGCGCCCGCACCGCATCCCGTGCATCTTCCAAAACTAATCTAGGTAACGTAGCTACCCTCGCGCCATCACCATCGTTCATCAACTATGTCTGTAGTACCATATACTCCTCCGGCTACATCAGGCACCCGCTTCGCGCCTCGTTTGTCATCTGAAAATACTACAGGTAACGCAGTTATCCTCACGGTCTGCACAATCATAATTATTTACCAACTGTGGTCTGTAGTACCCGATACCCCTCTGGCTGCATCAGGCACCCGCTTTGCGTCCCGTACACCGCAGACTCCCGTCTACCCTTTCCCCCACCACCCCGTCGATCTTAATCCCGCACAACCAACACAACGCCTTCTCTTACAGGCAATGCACCAGTTGACATATGCATTATCTGCAACCATGTCATCCTACGGCTCTCCTTATGAGCCTCGGCCACCGATAGGGCCATGGGGTGAGTACCCACCAGGTTTCTCCCATCCGTGGGGACCACAAGGGACCACACTGGACGATGATAGGACGCTTGTGGATGATGATAGTACACCTGGCCTGGACAATGACGGTGGTGTATCGGAGAATGACAGAAGACGGAGGCGGTCCACAAGTCCCGTAGGTTCCGGGAAGGACAGGAGAAAGATTGACCACCGGAAGGGTGTTCAAACTCAAGCTCGTTGGTCCTGCCCGTCTGACCAGGAAGAGGAGGAGGGCGAGCGGACTGCGGCGAGGAGACGAGCACCCGATTCTCCATTCCCCAAGCACCGCCTTAATCAGTCCGCAAGCTCGAACAAGAAGAAGGGCAATGCAAAACGCAAGTCGTGAGCTGCCTGCATGATTCTCGCCCCGTCATATTTAAACATGATTTTCACCCGTCTTATTATATAAGTTATATGTTCTGTTGGATTTTCTTGTCTTCAGAGAAGATGTGTTGGAAGCTGTTGTACTGTTACGGTCTTCATCGTATGTCTCCCGTAGCTTGACTAAGAAGGAATGACTGTCTTCTGTAATGGTGCTACATTGTGAGTAGTGGTACGAGTTCGATGTGATGATTGGGACCGTGAGTATAAGGGGGAGAACCACTACTCTGTTTTTGCTACTGATACGATACGACTAGTAGAGAGGGGGTGGCGTCGGGGAGAGGTGGCATTCTTGGGAGTAACGAAAGTAATAGAAAATTGTCGACAGTGGCGTTAAGAATCACCTATGAAACGTAAAGAAAGGAGGGATCCGTCGCCAGGGAAGTACGATTCCTTCGTCTACCAATTATAATGACCCTATCTAGGGGAGACTACGTAGGCTGATGGAAGGAAGACTATTAGAGTTGCACATCAGATGCATCGAATCAGCTGAGACGGCGTGACTACGTCAAAGCCGCTTATCCGACTCCCAAGGACGTAATATTGGTCCGCCCTGAGCGGCCGAGTTCGCGCTACCGATACAAACACAAGTTCATACATTCCCACACACATATAGTTATTTACGGTCGCTCCAACCTCAGAAATTGGTACAAGGGCATCTTGGCTCCCAGACTAGCTAGTATTGTCCTGCATAGAGTACGATACTCTCAATAGGACAAAAATGGATTTAAAAAAAAAAAAAAAA